>JACXSL010000868.1:0-77000 GCA_019514585.1 Dendrobium officinale
AATTAAGTTAATTATAACTTAATTATTTTTAATTATAATTATTTTAAAAATAATTTTTAATTAATATGATTAATTAAGTTTAATTATAATTAATTCTATTATTTTTAATTAATTATTATTAATTATAATTAATTATAATTAATTAATTTTAATTATTATTAATTATTATTAATTAAGATTTAAAAAGAAAAAGAGAGAGAAGAAAGAAGATGCATGCTCTCCTGCCTTGGTCCACGAGCTTCTACCGCCGATCCGCCGGCCGCCAAAGGTATAATTTATGGAACCCAGGCTTTCTTTCTTACCTCGTCCTGCGTGTCGAGTCGGCGGTCTGCCTATACACGCTTTTCTTAGCGTGGTGGGAGGGGCAACCGGCGCGACACCTACGACAAGGTAGGCGAGCGATCCTTGGTTCCAAATCCTTCTTCGAAGTTCGTAACGCACCGGCAAACCACCTATACACGCTTTTCTTAGCGTGGTGGGAAGGGAACCCGGTGCGATGTGTACGACGAAGTAGGGATGCCCATAAGTACCCGCTTGCGGGGAAACAACTGCTTTTTCTCTTGCAATAGGTACCGATAGAAGACCCATACACGCTTTTCTTAGCGTGGTGGGGACAAAGACTTTACACGGCCGCGGTGTCCTCGAAAGATGGCACCTACCATACACGCTTTTCTTAGCGTGGTGGGAAAGGCCTAGTTTTCCGTCATTTTCCCCTAAACGGGGGAGACGCCGGGAGGCTGCCAAAATTTCGGATGAAATATTACTCTACTCGGGACCTATTTTGAACTCAAAAGACATGCAAGAATTGGGATTCAAATGAACATGAACATGAACATGAACTGCGGATCTGTAGACCGCCGAACTTCATTGAAAAGCGTGCAGAGGACCTGAACAAAATTCAAATGACTAATAAAGACCAAATTCAAATGAAACAAAATCAAAGTTGGAGCCAAATGCAAGCCATTTTGAACATAAAACTGAACCTGCAAAGATTCCAGAAGATTTCGAACAGTCATTTGAACATACACTCAAACTCAAATTAAAATTAACTAAGTGTGAAGGGCACTAAAATTGAACAAGACTCAGACTACAAAGGACACAGAACTGAACTTGCATATTGAGCTCATGAACCTGATTTAAATTGATCCTGAAAGGGCTTGAACTTGAGCCTGGTTTGAGCATCATCGCCCTCTCACATTCAACGCCAGTCAAAGCTAACACCTGAGATTGGTGAAAGGTGGAAATGGCAAAATTGACAACGACTCCCCTACGAGTACTCCCAAGAGCTCGTAGTGGCTTCAACGGGTTCCCCTAAATAAATACAAGCAAGTTGTGGATAACAACAATGGGTATATCGTAAGCACCATCGAACCACTGTGGGCACAAATATAAATATCTCCTACGACGATCCCTATAGAATTTTTGTATCCTCAAACGGATTGCATATTTTATAATCGGGCACGGCATAAGAATACGATATATTACCCCGGAGGGTAAAAATATCATCTCCTTATGGACTCAATCATAAAATTTACAATTATTTAACAGAGATTCCCCCACTCGATGTTTGATCGAGCGGGGTTTATTTATTTCTGGGGTACAGAAATCCCATGGGGGCAGCCCCTATGGTTAATTACATCCCAAATTTGATTTGGGAACACTTTTGATTAAACTAGTGGTTTTGCTTTCTTTAGAAGTCATTTAAATGTTGGCTAAAATTTGATCTTTGTTGTTTTAAAATCCATGAAAGTCTTGATTAAAGGGTTTTGGCCTTTAGGAATTTCAAGGAGGAGATCAACTTAGATTTATATTTTTGAGAAAGAAAGCCAAAGGAGTTGAAGTAGGGGCACTTGATTCTGAGGTGAAACTCAGAGGTACCCAAACTATCCTATGTTGGGCTTTACATTTTAGCAACTTAATTTTGGTTCAAGTTGATATTTTATTAGAAGATTGGGGCTTACATCCCAACAACGCTTGTTGAAGGAATTGCCCGAAAGTTGAGGGCTTATAGGGTGATTTGGAATCAACCCATGCCTCGGACCCTAAGACTAAGGTGAGGACTACCGAGAGGTAGTGCCTCGAACCTAGATCTAACGAGTGCAAAGAGGGACTTACAAGCTACACCTCACAAGAGGCATAGCCCGCCCGACTTCTGGATTTATTGCCCCGCCTGGAAGGGACTACCAGCTAAACTCCCCCTAATCGCTTTTAAAACCATGTTGTCTAGTCTCAATGTAAATGTAGAGTGGTAGGGTTATGTTTTTATTTAGAAGATAGGTCTTACAACTTGGCTTTGAGGCCAAGATGCCTTAGTATGTATGGTATGCAAAAATGTTGACTCATAAAGAAAAGATTTTTTGTTATCTAAATCCTTAAGTTGAGGCATTCTACATGCAACACATTTGGCCATGCATGATTGTTTTAAATTTGAAAGACTTGGCTCCTTGAAGGGAGCCGTGCAATTTTCTTTTTTTGTTGGAAAATCGTGGAGCCTAATTTGATTTTATTATTAGGTTGCTTACATGTTAAGAGGTAGAAAATTTAGTTTTTATCCTAAGAGCCTAACGTAATCAAGTCCAGGCCACACCCACAAAAACAAGAGAAGAAACCTAAGAAAAACATGCTTTTTTTTTCTATTGCGCACTCAGTAAACACTTCAACACATGCTTTTGTATATAAATGAAGACAGAAATGTAAATAATGTCCCAGTTATTACAAACATATTTGGCAGCTGAGTTGCCTGCCATTATACAACCCAGTCAAATTAATTACAGACTCTACTTGTGGGGTCTTCAAGCTTTACAAAAGTTCTTTAGGCTTCATCTTCTTTGCTCCCTTCCTTTGCTCCAAACCCCCACAAGTTTTACATCCTATTTCTACCAAATACATGATAAAAAAAAAAGACTCAAATCTGCAAAACAGAGTTAGGAGGCAGTTTATATAGCAAAAAAAATATTATCATCTCAAAATTGGCCTAGCACTTAGAGCGCTAAGCACTAGGCCCCCTGCTTCTACCCTATTGGCCACATCTTTGGGGGGGGGGTTTAAGCAGTACCTGTCATGCAAGCAATTTATTATTATTTATGAGCGCCCCCCCCCCCCACTTTTAGATATGGCCACCTGCACAGAAAAGCATTTATATCTCTATACTAACCACTTAAGGGCAAGTGCCCACACGCAGACAATCCAAGGGCAATCAATCCACAACATCAATCACATGCGCACACAAAGAAAAATCCTAATCCTAGCATGCCTAAGGGGCTGTGCACCTAAGTGTGTGAGGCTCGTGTGGTATGTCACACTAAAAGTCCTTCTAGAGTTTGGGTCTAAGGAAGGAGTATCCAACATGTGGCTTTTGAGCCACTTGTTTGGGAGAAATTCTCCTTAGCTTTAGGGGCTAAGAAGAAGATATAGGAATCCGACATTTAGCTTTTGAGCTAGATGTTGGAGAGTTCTCTTTTAGCTTTTGGAGCCAAAGAGAGGAGAAATCTCCTACAACTTTGGGGTTGGAGGAGAATTGGGAGAAAATACAACTTTTGGGTTGCAAATTCATGAAGGTCTTTGGACATTTTGATGTTCAAAAGAGGGTTGCACCCTTCCAACTTGAGTTTGGAAGGGCAAAGAGAAATAGGATTTGAATCCTAAGTTTGAGGGAAAGTTACTTGTTGTTTTTGGTTCAACAAATAAGGTAATTTGGGACAAAAATGGATCACTCAATATAGGTTGAGTTAAAGTGAGCTTCATACAACTTTTGAGTTGTATGAAAAGTGAAAGAACCAATGGCTTTGAGCTAAGGTAAAGAATTCCTTAAGACTTTTGGAGTCTATAGGAGTGAAAGAGGATTTATAACTTTAAGGTTACAAATCAAGAAGGTGATTCCTTGAATTTTTGTATTCAAGGAGGAATTTCATTTTCTCAACTTGGGTTAAGAGAAATGAAGAGGGTTTTGGAGGTTTCCTACAATCTAGATTTGTAGGAAAAGAAGCAGTCCAATGTGCAATCTAGAGATTGCAAATTAGAGGAATTCCTTTGGACATGTGGTGTCCAAAGAAAAGTAGTGTTTCATCCTCCAATTTTGGGTTGGAAGAGAAAAGGAAGGGGGATGTGACTTGGAAAGTTACAACCCCAAGATGATTCTTTGGACATTTGGTATCCAAAGAGGAAGGGTGCATTCTCAAAATTTAGATTGAGAGAATGAAATAGTTTCCTACAATTTTTTGGATTGTGGGAAAGAGAGGGAGCGAAGTTTCCCTACAACTTGTAGGAAAAGGAAATATGAAGTGCAACTTATAGGTTACAAATTAAAGAAATCCCTTTTGAACATTTGGTGTTCAAAAGAGTATGACACATTCGCTTAATTTAGACCAAGTGAATAGTGGAGGTTCTCTACACTTTGTTTGGTAGAAAAAAAGGGGATGTGCAACTTAGAGGTTGCAACTCATGAATATCCTTGAACATTTGATGTTCAAAAGGTGAATGGCCTTTCTCCCAAATTTGGGCTTAGGAGAAAATGAGAAGATTTTCTACAATTCTTAAATTATAGAAAAGAAAAGCAACAAGCAAATTTTGTATTGCATGTTGAAGGGATTCCTTGGACATTGGGTGTCCAAGGAAAAGTATTCATTTGCTTAATTAGTGACTAAGCATATGAATGAAAACTGAGATTTGAATCTTAAATCCAAGGGATTACTCATTGGTTTATGATCCAATGAGCAAATGATTTTGATAAGCTTCCCACAGCTTTGGGGTTGAAGGAAGAAAATGTAACTTAGAGAGTTACAAAGTTCCATAGGAGGCCTTTGAATATTTGGTATTCAAAGAGGGGTGATCATTCACTTAGTTTTGGGTTAAGTGAATGATGAGGAAAGGCTAGGTGTTCAATCGTTGAACTTAGATTCGAACAATTGAGAGAAAGAACTTAGAATTTGGTTCTAAGTTCGACGATCCCATGTGATAATAAGTAGAAGTTTAGGAAGAGCTTCAAACTATTATACATGGGGGGGGGAGAAGTGGCATTTGTTTGTTGATTTTCGCATTTCAACAAACAGGGAAGAGGAAATAACCTAGGATTGGTCCTAGAGTTAAAGAATTTATACAAGGATATGTTTAAGGGCTTGAGGAGCCTTAAAATATCTTGCAATAGAAAATATGTTGGTTTCTTGTGTTCCAACAAATGAGTTGATAGTTTAGAGTTTAGTTCCAAACTACAACGATTCATATGGGTATCCTTGAAGACTTGAGGGGCTTCAATTCACCTCACATGAGAGGATACTTGTTGGTTTTGGGGTTCCAACAAGAGATGCAAGAAAACTTGGATCTTGGCTCCAAGTTTCTAAAACTTATAACGTGATGCATTAAGGACTTTTGCTTTTGGGAATTCATAATGCAACACATGATGAAAGTGGGTGATAGCTCCTACGATAGACTAGGAGACACGCAATGAGATATTTGAAGCTTGGGATGCTCCAAATAACATCGCATAAGAGATGTAATTTGTAGTTTTTGGACTACAAATTAAGGGGTCATCTACCTATATAGGTTAGGCAAATGAAATAGGCTAGATTTTAGAATCCTAAGCCTAAAAAGGAATTCTTTCATTGATCTTAGTCTCAAAACGAAAGAAGGGGAGAACTTAGGTCTTTTGGCTCTAAGCTACAAGATTTTCGCATAATGATAGGTTGAAATTTTTAGAGAATTCCAAGTCATCATTCATGAAAGGAGAAACATTTATTTGCTAACTTTGTGTTGTTAGCAAATGGAAATGGGAGAGAGGCTTAGGATTTGTTTTCCTAAAACCTTGATTCATGTACTATAATAATTGGGACTTAGAGAACGTCCCAACTATTAAGTGCAAGGGACATGTCATAAGGAAGAGAACTTCCCACTCTCCTACAAATGTTTTGGATTTGCTTGAAAGAGGGAAAGCTAACTTCCTAATGCGTAGAAGGTTTTCCCAAATCGAATTTGATATGATTTTGGGGACCTGAAAGTTTCTAGGAGAAACCTAAAGATCTATTTTGGCAAGATCTAAGAGGGACCTAAAACAAACATGTAGTGGAACCTAGGCTTTTGGAATCCTAGGTTGAGAACAATCATGCAATGAAAAGATGGAGCTCCGTGGTGCTCCAAATTACCATGCATGAGGGAGGGATAGGACCATTCATTTGCTAGCTTTAGGATTCCAACAAATGAGATGGAGAGTTTGGAATTTGGTTTCAAACTCAAGGGTGATATCATGTAAGAGGAGATCGTTCACACTTGATAATTTTGTGTCTTAACAAATGAGAGAAGAAGACTTAGGATTTGGTCCCAAGTTTGGAGAAGTTCCTTTAAACATGTGACATTTAGAAGGAACAAAAGAGAGGTGAACATTCTCTTAATTTTGAGTCTTAAGAGAATGGGTTGGTCTCCTACAACTTTTGGATTGTAGAAAGACAAAAATGGGATGCGACCTAGAGGTCGCAAGATTAGGAAAGATCCCTTGAACATTTGGCGTTCAAATGGATTTGTTCACTCACTTAATTTAGTTTGAGTGAAGGGGTGTATGAACCTAGAATTGGGTTCTAAGGTTCAAGATTTTCATGTTGCATATTGTGGAATCTTTGGGAGCTTCCAACTCATCGCACATGAAAAGAGAGATTCATACAATTTAGTATTTTGTTGCCTTGAGGAGGCCCTAAACATCATGTATGAAGGACAATCGTATGGGAAAGGGAGTCCCCTATAGTTGAATAAATGTTTGGATTCATTTTGGAGAGGGGAGAATTGGTCTCCTACGATTTCTAAGGAGTCTCACGATTGGATTTGACAACATCTAAGAAACCTAGAAACGTGAATGTAGTTTGTATGTTTGAAGGGATGAGTATATGCTAAGTTCAACTATCATTGCCCTTGAATCTTTTAGTTTACAAATTCGACTAATCATGCTTAGGTAATTTCAATGTTTGGTGGAGTATGATCCATAAACATTTGATTGTCATGGAATACACCACCCTTGCTTCAAAAAAGCATTCGAAAATTAAACTAGCATGCTTATGAATTCGTAAATTTCGGATATAAAAGAAAAGCAAGCAAACAACCCTTAACACATAAATGCATTTCAATAGTTTCATCATAAACCCTCAATTTGGAAGCTTCGAAAATGGGGTTAGATAATTCTAGGCATGGGCACTCATGGGCTTGTGAAGGCCCATGAAACCTCGAAATCATCTAGGATTAAATGAACCCATTTACTCTCCTTCCAAACCTCTAGGGGTTAAGGTTGTTCCAAACAAGTGGCAATCGTCATTCTAAGCAAAGTAAACTTGACGGAATGACTTGTCATGAATTTAGTTGGTTATGAATGTCGTGAGGTTTACAACATAAGTCTTTGGAGACTTGTAGTAAATCTCACGACGATTTGTATCAAAAACTCCACCACAAGTTTCCGTCAAATTTATTAAACATTGAACTTTAGCAAATATACACACCCTAAACATATGTCGATTTTGTCTTAGCGCGTCGACCTAAGGAGCCTAACCTAGCATGCAACACTATAAAAAGAGAAGTGTACATCCTAACATTTGATTTCTAGGTTGAAAAGAAAGGCTTACCCTATAGTCCAAGCATAGGTAATGGAAGGGTTGCATGAATGCAAAGACATACAATTTGAAAGGTGTTGGATACCAACCCAACAACATCTTCATACGCATCAAAATCCTCTTCGGACCCTTACATAAGAGTCAACTAATGGAAATCGACCAATTTCCATAGCCTTTGCGAAGTGGACAGCCAACATAAAGGTTTTGGGGGATCAAAAATTAAAGTTTCTAAGGACCTAAGGCTTTGGGAGCGTCAACCACACATCAATTGGCCTTGGGAGACCCTAGGTTTCGCCTAAGTTCAACGGTATACCTTCCCCGGGTTGTCCAAGCGCTCCAAACCAATGTCCAAGCTGCTGTCCAAGCTCCGCTCCAAGCTCCGATTGCTGTCCAAGCTCCGATTCAAAGCTCCAATCCGCTGTCCAAGCCGTTCCGGACGTCGCCTCTGCTGTCCGGGACGTTTTGAAGGTTCCAAACTGCTGTTTGGGAGGTTTAGGAGCCTCCTTTTGCTGTTTGGAGGCTTCAAACAGCTCCCCAACTCGTCTCGAGGTCGCCGGAGTTTGAAGGAGGAAGAGCTAGAAACCTTCCTTTGCTGTTTGGAAGTCTCCAACAGCTTCCTACTTGCTGTTTTTTTATCACCTCGAAGTCGTCGGAGATGATAGCGAAGGAAGAAGAGAAGAAGTCTTCGCAGCAATTGCAAAGCCTTCGAGACGAAGCCGAAGTAGTTGGTCGTCGCACAGATCCGGTGAAAGAAGCAGCCGGAACTCCTGGCAGGTCTGGCCGAGACCCTAGATGGGCTCGGACGGAGCCGTCGCACGCGAGAGGGGGGCCGGACGGGGCTTCCGCACGCAAGGAGTGCGAACCCCACGCGAACTGGGCTTCGGCGCGAACTGGGGGGTTCCGCCTGGTGGACTCGCACGAAGGAGAAGATCCGCCTGAGAGGCTCAGTCGAAGCCTCGAGCGGGTTCCGCCTGGGGATCGCTTTTAGCGGGAAGCAGGTTTTTCCGTCTGTCTTCCTCTCTCTCTCGCTCTCGCTCGTTACTTCTCTCTTGGGCCGGGACAGGGAACGAACGAAAAGCAGCACAGGGGAGCCGAATGCCGCTCCCCACTCCCTCTCCCGCTCTTGTTTCGGGACGGGTTCGGACGGACAGCACGAGGGAGCAGGTCCACCGCCCAAATGAGCCTATGAGGCTCTCTCGTTACTTGAAACGAGGAGAATGTACTTGAGTACATTGAACCCAAATTTTGGGTGAGAAATGAGATAAAATCTCAGCCATAGGTTTCAATTTTCTGATTTGGGAAGTTGATTGAGCCCAAATCAATCAATTGGGGCTGAATTTGGCTCCGAATTGGACTCGACCCGAATCGATTTGAGTCGATTTGGGTCCGATTTTGTTCGATTGAGTCAATTTTGCGAAATTGAACTCAGATCGATGCCGAAATGTGTCGAACTGCGTCGAATTGGGCTCGACGGCGTTTGAATTGATTTGATTTTAATTTTAATTTAATTAAATTGATTTAATTTAATTAAATTGGAGTCTAATTTGAGTCGATTTTGTCTCGACGTCGATCGATCGAGTCGATCGATCGAGCGCGATCGAGCCTAGTCGGGCTCGATCGGGGTCGAGTCGGTGCGAAAATATTCGTCAACAAAAGGACCCCCCAATATGTGTGGTGAACGAAAAGAAGTACGCCACACATATTGGCGTTGACCAAATAATGATCAAACGAGATCTTCCAAATCAAATAGAGTATGATTTGAAAGAGGAAGAGAGATCTATGAAAGCCTAAACTTGACTTCAGGCAAGATCTACAAAGATAAGGAGATTTCTATCTATCACCTTAAAGAAAGAGTTTTAGATTTCTCTTGAAAGAGAGTTTAGAAGTATTTGGGCAACTTCTAAAGAGGTCTCTAAAGACATTTGATATCTTTAGAGAGAATTTGATAGGAGTAGAAGTATTTTGACAACTTCTAAAAAAGAATTCTAGAGACATTTGGCATTTCTAGAAACGACTTTGGATCTATTAGAAGTATTTTGACAACTTCTAAAAGGGATTTCTAAAGATATTTGGTATCCTTAGAGAAAATTTGATTTGATTAGAAGAAATTTGATGACTTCTAAAAGAGCTTAGGGATATCTTACTATCACCTAAAGGCTTGGGGTATTTTAGCTACCACCAACAAAGCTTTCACGGATGTTTTGGCTATCACTTGAAAAGAGATTAGAGACATTTGGTGTCTCTAAAGGGTCTTAGGGATATCTTGCTATCTCCTAAAAGTTAGGGGTATTTTGGCTACCACCTAAAGAGTTCTCAAAGATATTTTCACTATCATCTGAGAGGGGTTAGGACATTTTTTTTTTTGTTTCCTAAGGTCAAAAGGCATTTGGTACCTATCGAAAAGCTCGAAGATGTATTTTGGCAACCATCTAGAGGTAGAGTTTATCTCATCTTGGTGAGATAAAACTCTAAGAGCTAAGGCTAAGAGTATTTTGACTACTACTTAGGCCTTAAAGGTATTTTGTGTAAGATTATCTATTTTGGCTAGATAAATCTTAACAATTGGGAAAGACTAAAGGGTATTTTGGCAACCACTAAAAGTCTAAATTTGGGTAGATCTATGGCGTCCAATTTGGGTAGAACAAGATCTAAAAGAATGAGCAAAGTAGAGACCTTAGAAGGCTTAAATTCTACCTAAACCCATAATTTGATAAAAAGACTCCTATTTGGGGATGTCTACACTTAGCATTTGGTACTAAGATTTGCATTTGACTTTCATTTGGAGAAAGAAAATAAATTTAAACTTTCCTTTTGGGAAAAGAAAAAGATGAACTTTCATTTGGAGAAAGATGAACTTGATTTTCCTTTTTTTTAGAGAAAATTTGAATTTTCTTTCCTTTTAGGGAAAGATGAGCTTTCTTCCCTTTTGGGGGAAAGATGAAAGATTTGAAAGTTTGGACCGAGACTTTAATAACCCGGACCCAGTCCACAACCGGATGAAAAGAACATTTCCATTTGAAAGAAACATTCATTCATTGAAATTTAAACTTTGGATACAATCAATTGTAATATTTCTTGAGGTAACGCCCATTGATAGGCAACATAGGCCGTTCACCATTACAATCAATCAACTGATAAGATCCACCTTGATAGGCCTTCTCTACTACAAAAGGGCCTTCCCAAGTAGGTTCGAACTTGCCGCCTATTTTACGATGGGCTATAATCGGTCTGCGAAGAACTAGGACCAAGTCGCCAACCCTGAAAGTCCTAGGACGGACCAATTTGTCGTGGGCTTGAGCCATGCGGGCTCGGTACAACTCGAGGTTCTGTTGAGCAAGCAAACGCTTCTCATCTAAACCATCGAGTTCCTCCAACCTTAGTTGGGCATTTTGCTCACTTGTAACTTCATTGTTTATTGCAATTCTAAGAGATGGGAGCTGTAACTCCAAAGGGAGAACCGCCTCCGCTCCATAGACTAGAGCAAACGGAGTGGCCTGTGTTGGAGTTCTATATGTGGTCCGATAGGCCCACAATGCCTCCACCAACTTTTCATGCCATTGACGTTTGTTCTCGTCTAAGGTTTTCTTTAGCAACTGAACTAATGTCTTGTTGAAAGCTTCAGCCAATCCATTAGCTCGAGGATAGTATATCGTACTATACCTCCAATCAATGTTATGTTTGCTAACAAATTGATTAAGCTTGGTACTCTTAAAAGCAGGACCATTATCAGATATGATTCGACGAGGAACGCCAAACCTGTATACGATATGGTCCTTCAAAAATTGTAGTACATGGCTAGTTTTGACTTCTCTTAGTGGTATGGCTTCAGCCCACTTCGAGAAGTAGTCGGTGGCAGCAAGTATAAACCTATGACCCCTCGAGGATGGAGGGTCAATAGGCCCAACAATATCAGTTCCCCAGCTCTCAAAAGGCCAAGAGGCTATTGTTGGGTGTAAAAACATTTGGTGGTTGATGCAAAACTACCCCATGTACTTGGCATTGGTGGCATTTCCGTGCTATTTCCATACAATCTTTAATCATCGAGGGCCAATAGTACCCAAGCCTTTTAATTTTCAATTTCATTTTGGGGCCCGATTGGTGGGCACCACACAACCCCGCATGTACCTCGGTCACTATCTTGTGGGCTTCATCTTTGGCAAGACATCGCAACCACATTTGGTCAAATGACCGCCGATACAAGGTGTCGTTAATTAGTGAAAATGACAACGCTCTATTCTTTATTTGGTGAGCAACAGACTTTTCCTTTGGTAGTTTACCATTTTGGAGATAATCAATGAATGGTTGGCGCCAATCATCTTCATCATCTACCACAAACGAAAACTCACCAAACGAAGAAGGTTCATTCAAATTCTCAAAGTCAATAGGAGACAAAATTTGGCGATTTTGAACTTCTATTTGGACTGAACCCTTTTCGGGGCATGACATTTCTTTAGCAAGTTTTGCTAGAACGTCCGCCGTAGCGTTTTGACCACGCGGTATTCTAACTAAAGTTGCATTAGGTATTTGCTCAAACAATTTCATGGCATACAAGTGGTATTTAAGCAAGTTGGGTTTCAAAACTTTGTAAATTCCCGCAACTTGGTTAATCACCAACTGTGAATCGCCAAAAATTTTGATATTTTTAATTTCCATTGATATTGCTAATTCTAAACCAGTTATCAGAGCTTCATATTCCGCCTCGTTGTTTGTACAAGGGTCCGATAAACTGTAAGAATATCGCAATAGGGCTTTATCAGGTGTTATGAATATCAAACCAACTCCAGCTTTACCAGGGAGAAGACTTTGTGGTTCAGTACCTTTTTGGAAAGAGGCCGCACCATCAAAATACAACTCCCAAGCAGGGCTTTCATGGTTATCCAAACTCATTATTTGTTCATCAGGAAGATCGTCGTTTAAGGGAGATCCTGCCGGTATTGGGTGTGCTGCTAGGAAATCAGCAAGAGCTTGTCCTTTTATAGCACGTTGGGGAGTGAAAGTGATGTCGAATTGAAGTAGTATCATGGCCCATCTGGCTAAGCGTCCTGAGAGTGTTGGACGGGTCATGAGATATTGAAGGGGATTGACTTTAGAGATCAGATTGACTTTATGAGAGAGCATGTAATGCCTAAGTTTTTGAACAGCAAAAATAAGGCACAAGCAATGCTTCTCAATGGAAGGGTAATTCATTTCAGTAGGAATCAGACGTCTGCTCAAGTAGTATAGGGCATTCTCTTTTCCTTCATTGTTGGTTTGGGCCAACAAAGCACCAAGAGACTCATCTAAAGTCGCAGTATAAAGAATTAATGGTTTCCCCGGAATGGGAGCGGCCAAAACTGGAGGGGACAAAAGATAGCGTTTTATACTATCAAAAGCTTTTTGGCAGCTATCATCCCAATAGAATTCTGAATCTTTCTTTCTTCGAAAGGGCTGCAAAGGGTTGGCATCTACCGGATAAATTAGATATAAAGCGTCTTAGATATGCCAACCTACCTTGGAAAGATCTTAATTGAGTAAGACTTCTAGGAGGTTTCATTTCTAATATCGCTTGATTTTTTAGTAGGGTCAATTTCGATGCCACGGTGTCGAACAACAAACCCAAGGAACTTCCCTGAAGTTACCCCAAAAGCACATTTCAAGGGATTCATCTTGAGGTCGTACCGACGAAGCCGTTCAAAAACACGACCCTTAAATCAAACAAGTGATCCTCTCTTTCTTTGCTTTTGACCACGAGATCATCGATGTAGCATTCAACTTTGTCATGAATGAGTTCATCAAAGATTCTGGTCATTGCGCGCTGGTAGGTTGCACCAGCATTTTTAAGGCCAAAAGGCATGACCTTATAGCAGTATATTCCAATGGGTGTTCTAAAAGCAGTGTACTGCTCGTCCTCCGGGGCCATTTTAATTTGGTTGTACCCCGAGGACCCATCCATAAAGGAAAAGAGACCATGAGAAGAAGCAATGTCAATCATGAGTTCAGGGATTGGCAATGGGAACTCATCTTTAGGACATGCTTTATTCAAATCTCTAAAGTCGACACATACGCGAATCTGTCCATTCTTTTTCTTAACGGGGACAACGCTAGCCAACCAAGAGGGGTATTTTTCCTCTCTAATAAAACCAGCTTCAAGTAATTTCTTTACTTCTTCAATCACTTGTTGTTCAATCTCCAAACGCATCCTTCTAGGAGCTTGTTTGACTGGAACAACATTTGGTTGAATGGCAAGTTTGTGGACCGCTATGTCTGGATTTAATCCGGGCATTTCATCATAACTCCAAGCAAAACAGTCCTTAAACTCTGTCAGGAGTTGTACCATTTCATTGGCATCATTTTCATTTAGCAAAGCACTTATAAAAGTGGGGCGTGGATTTTCTTCAGTACCCAAATTGATTTCTTTCAATTCATCAATCGTTGATTTGATTTCCTCCTCAAATTCAGGGGGTGCATCCCTAATTTGAAGGTAATCTGGGTCGTTGCTAGCCTCTAAACATAACCTCTCAACAGCGTTGTAGGTTTCTGTAAAGATCATATCAACTTCCAGATTATTGGTAATAACCAAACAGTATTCAGCGTCATCTATTGGTCCGACAGTACCAAAGCCAACACCATATTTATTCTTTTTCAATTTGTATTTAGAATTCCACAAATTTTCATGTTGTTTGGCTTCGCCTTTGGACCACATAGAAGGAGCAAAACCTCTTTTAATCAAACTTTTTACACCAGCGGGATACCAATCAAAAGGTAGTTCTACCATTTCATTCAAAGAAAGATCCTCAAGTTCTACACCCACTTCTGAACTTGAGGGTTGTTGTTGTGCTTTATAAAAGACACGCTTCTTCCCCACCTCTTCTTCTAAATTAGGTGCAACACATACATTTAAATCATCCACTTTGCTTTCAGACAAAGGGGTTAAAGTCTTTACAAACTCATTTAACTTTTCAAATGCAGTGAAATTGGACACCTCCTCTTTCTGAGAGTTGTCCTCATCACATAGAAAATTTTCTTTAATGTTCCAAATAGGCTTTTCAGTAATCACCCATTTGAAGCAGCAGCATCTTTTGAACTACCCACCACATTTGGCTCAGCTTTTGAATTGGACCCTGAGCCTACATGGGTGATGGGCCTTCTAGAAGTAGGTGGTGGAGATGAGGCATTGGTGGCCCTCATCCTCCACCCATCTTGGCTTCTACCTCCTCTACCACGATCTCTCCCACGAGCACGTTGTGCCATCCTACCTCCTCGTTGTGTTGAAGGAGGGGCAGGATTCCATCTAATCTTTTCCTCAAGCTCCTCTTCAAGGTGCTCTTGGACAAGTGTTGGAGACTTTTCCTTAGGTGCACTAGTTCCCACTTGATCTTCAGTTGGTACCACAGATCTAGAAAACACTGATAGCCTCTTTGGAACATAATAAGAAGCATCTTCGTATTTCCCAACTTCATGCACACTAAATGGTTTCAAATCTCCCTTTATGCAGTACTCTACACCATTCCTTTCATATTTCATGCATTGGTGTAGAGAGGAAGGAACCATTTTGTATTCATGGAGCCAAGGCCTACCAAGAAGTGCTTTAAACGAAGTTTCAGACTCAATGATATGGAATTTAGCCTCAGTTCTCAAATCCCCTATCAAAAGAGAAAGAGTGACAGAGCCTAAAGCCCTTTGCCCCTTTTCATTGAAGCCACGCAACATCATTTTGTCAGAACTTAGTTTTTTTGCGTGTCAACATTGAGATGGGCCAAAGTTCTTAGGCTCATTATGTTGACCGATGCACCCGGATCAACAAGCACTCTATTCAACTTGAAATTGTCAATGTCAACAGTTATATAAAGTGGGCGATTATGATCTGAAGTACCTAGAAGTAAATCCTCATCAGAAAAGGTTACTCCAGGTACTTCTTTGAAGTGTAGAGCCTCCTCAAAGGAACACTCTGCGAGTTGAGCCAAACAAATTTCAGGATCAAGCAAAGCCTTGACCAAAGCCTCTCGCATTTCAGGAGAAAGCACGAGAGCATCATATATGCTCAACCTCGCAGGTAGTTTCCTAAGGTGAGCTAACACATTATAATCCACTTTTGGTGGTCCACCACCCACTTTCTCTTGTGGAGCAAGTGTTGGTGGAACCACGCCCTCATTTTGTTTGACAGGTTCTTTTCCCTTATCTTTCTTGGATGCCATTGGAGATGGTACAACACGACCACTTCTGAGATTAATTTCTGTTACTTCTTCAGGCTCAGAAGTTGAGGTCACATCAACCAAAACCTCAGAATCTGACTCTTCTTTAACTTGATTTGTCTCTAAATCAGGTGACTCGGGCTCAATGACAATCTTTACTCCCTGCATTTTGTACACGGGTAGATCATCATCAGAACTAGATTCACATGATTCAGGCAATTGAGAAGACTCAGACACAGATTGTTCATTTTCAGTTTCAGAATGGACAGATTGCACGTACGCGGAAGGATAGTTCATTTCACTAACACCCTTTGGAACATACATGAAATCAGAAAGGGTAAGAGGCTTGGGGGATTTCCCCTTGCCATTTGGGAAGGATAACTTGCTTGATTTTAGGAAATGGTTCTTCTTTTTTCTTTCCCTTCACCATTGAAACTCTCTTTTCAAGAAGTTTCAAAGGTGAAGGACCCTTTCCCTCCATTGAGTTATTTGGAGGAACTCCAAATGCCTTTTTTATGGGCATTTGAGTTCCTTTTGGAAACTCCAATGGGGTGTTGGGTAACTTATTTAGCATTTTCAAAGAAGATCTGGACAAGAACAACTGCCAACCCTCTGCATCTGTAAGCAACTCAAGACTGCCCTTCTGGTTGAACACTGTTGGAGGGGAAACTGTAGTGGCTGACTCTGTTTTCTGCCCCTTAGTAGGGATGACCTCCACATGAATAACCTTAGCCGACCCTTGTGAGGGGTTTGCTAGGTATGCATTAGGAATACTCATCCTACCAGACTTGTACTCACTTTCAACCCAATCTTTTTAAAGACATAGCAATCTTCTAGAACATGACCCAACATTCTGTGATAAGGGCAATAGTTTGGCTCATTGCTCTTATCAACATCTGCTGGCCTTTTGGGTTTGGGGAGTTGGAAGTTATCATCTTGGATCAAAGACTTAAAGATTTTCTTTGTGGCATCTCTCCTAAAAGAGTACTGTTGGTTAATCTTTTCTGTCAATCCCCTAGGATCGGGCTTTTTGGCTACCCTATCCTTATCTTTTCTAGGCTGCTGCTCAGTAATCTTTCTAGGCTGCTGCTGCTGCTCAGTAATTTGAATCTGCTTTCCCTTCTGAAATGATAATGCTGACACACTGCCCTTTCTTTCAATTGGTTTCTGCTTGAGTTTCTTGGCTTGGTCACCATTACTGTTATCTTTAAGGAATGACAACTGAGATGCTTCAGATTGCAAGCCAGAAGCTTTACTAATTAATTTTTCAAAAGTCCTAATAGTAAACCCTTTAAGAATGAGTGCTATAGGACCATGAATATTCCTTAGTAAAATTTCTATGGCATGCTGTTCTTGGAGTTGTGGTTCACATTTTAGGCTAAGGTTTCTCCACCTAAGAATGTAATCCACCAACCCCTCATTTGGCTTTTGCCTTTCCACCACAAGGTCTCCCACTGTAACATGATGTTGGGCCCCCGCAAATCTCTTTACAAACAAGGATTCCAACTCTGAAAAGGTCTTTACTGAACCATTTGGCAACTCAGCGTACCAGTCAAAAGCCACCCCTGAAAGACTGCTCACAAACTGTCTGAAGAGGAGAGCGTCACTGCCACCCACATTACAACACCCAGCTCTGAAGTGAGCCAAATGTTGACGTGGGTTTCCTATACCATTGAAGAGCTTGAAGGAAGGGGAAACAAAACCTTTGGGGTACTGTACCAAGTCAAACTCCTCGGGATAAGGTCTTCCTCTTTGAATAGAGTGACCTCCTTTCCCCTGTGCCATTGACTCCTTAATCTGCTGACTAATGAAATCCTTCAAATCTTCCTTTGAAGGTTGGAGATTAACTGACCCAGGCTCATTCTTCTCCTCTCCCAATATCCTCATCAACTTGTACTACCTCCTTAGCCTTTTCTGCACTAGTGGAGGGTTTATCAATTGTGTTTGGGGCCTTTTGGGGACCCAAAAGCTGAGTAGTAAGGGCAGTCATGGCTGAAGCCATCTCATCTAGTCTTTTAGCCATCTCACCAAGCTGAGTATCCTTTTCTTTTAACTGCTGAAGCAAGGCACGGATCTGGGGATTTTCACTCCCTTCCTCCTCTACTGGCACTTCCAACAACTCATCTGTATGAGGGTCTCCTGGAAGAGAGGATCCTCTTCTGCTATAGTGGAGAACAAAGATATCCTCCTCATCCATAAGATCATCCTCATCAGGATTAAAATTTTCAACCAATTTTTTATAATTTTCCTCTTCCTCCTTGTCTCTCCTTTCATCCTCATCGATCTTTCTAAGGCTTTCTTTCAAGTAATCCATCATTTCCTCAATGGTTTTGCCTGTTGAAGGGTTGACATGAGAAGGATGATATTCTTTCATAACTGTTCACTTCCATGGGTGCTTTCCCTTTATCATTGGGATCAACATGAGTGGAAGAAGAAGAGTGTACCTTTGATGGAGCCACCACCTTGGGTCTCCATTCTTCCTTCACCCCAGATGAGGAGGTATGGGATTTTTTGTGTCCCAAGTTTACCTCATCTAAAGGTGGAGTCTGAATGTGACCCCCAGAGTGTGGCTCATCATAAGGAATAGGAGGTTGGTCTTCTTTTGGAGACCTCCTAAACCTAGTAGGTACATCAGATCTAACAGAACTAGAAAGGGAAGTTCGAGGGACCACTCGGCGATCAGGGTGATCAACCTTTGGTCTGCCACGAACCTCAGGTAGCGGTGCTGAATATCAACCAAAACAATCTGCTCACTAGTTGCCCTTTCCTGACGAGGCCCAGAACTATACCCATCTGTCAAAGCTGACACTGCTGGCTGCCTAGAGAATCTGCGCCTATCTCTTCGGGTTGGTTCTACAATCAGTTTGCTATATCTTCAGGATCTCTATCCTCTTTCAGAAGTAGCTTAGCAAAATCTCTAGTGATTGTGTTTTTCATGGCCTTAATTACTTCCTCTTTAGTGGTATGCATTCGATCAGCTACCCTTTGAAAAATTCTCCTTATTCCCTTCTCCCACTTCTTTGTCATCTCATCAGGAGTACATTCAGAAGTTCTAGATGGAGGCCTAGGGGGTGGTGCAACTATCTTCTTAACATCCTCCTCTCCCCTAGACAAAGAAAGAGGATAAAACCTACTCCCCTCAGCTAATGGAGAGAGGTCCATCATCTCAGAATCCCGCTCAGCTTTTTCTTCCCTTTCCTTTCTCTTCTTATACCTCCTATATTTGTTCCTTTTCTGGGATCTAGTAAGGAGGTAGGTAGAACTGCCCCCTTCCTCAAACTGACTGAACTGAAAAGGACCCTTAGACCCAGGGACACTTGGAGCAATTACTACAGACTGAACTGGCTTAAGTTCCTTAACCATTTTCCCTTTCTGGCAACACTGGAGTCAAAGCTGTTTGTCTCACATCTGACTTCGGAACCTTAGGGAAGGTCAACCTATTGAAAACAGAAGGACGAGAGGCTAAGGCTTTTGGGGAGACCTCAGCCACCCTCTTCCTGCTATCCTGAGTAGGTGACCTCTCCCTAGTAGGCAGGTTTATTTCCAGAACCTTCTTTTCAGATGAAGGTTGGTTTTCCAAAGTCCTAGCTTCAGAGGGTGTAGGACCTTGGAAAATAACCTCCATATCCTCAAAACCTTGCCCAAACTTGATCATGTCCCCAGGAGCAAAGCGGGACTGATCAAAAGACAACTGTAACTGATCACCAAACTTGAAAATCAGTCTGCCTTCCATTTCTTCCTCACTGAATTCTCAAACAACTGAATTTCAACAGATATCCTGAAAATCAAAATCCCTTAATCAATCTTTCTGCTGCATCTTTTTCTAATCCAGTTATCATGACATCATGACATCAACTAATCACTGCACTTTTTCTGGGTTTTCTGACCGCTAACTTGAATCATTGACAACCCACAACTGTGACCCGGATTTTGACTGACGATGATGGAAATGGATAAATTTTGGAAGGTCACACCATTTAGCATTGTTTGGTTGTAAGTTTCATACAACCACAACAATTATGACGTGGATAAATTTTGGGATTGAATTTATCTTTTGAGATTTTGAAAATGATTAATCTTGGAAAATCAAAGTTCATCTTTCTTATATTTTTGAAAGTTAAAAAAAAAAAAAAATTCATTTTGATTTGCATTTGCTTGTATTGGAACCATTCAACCCAACATTTGAAATTGGGAGAGGTATACAATACAATATTGATTTTGCAAATGCCATTTAGCCAACATTTAGGATGACTTAATGAAAACCACTAGTTTAGATGAAAAGAGACATCCTCCCCAGCGGAGTCGCCAGAAAATCTGTTGGAGAATTTTTTGTATCCTCAAACGGATTGCATATTTTATAATCGGGTGCGGGGCATAAGAATACGATATATTACCCCGGAGGGTAAAAATATCATCTCCTTATGGACTCAATCATAAAATTTACAATTATTTAACAGAGATCCCCCCCACTCGATGTTTGGTCGAGCGGGGTTTATTTATTTCTGGGGTACAGACATCCCATAGGGGCAAGCCCCTATGGTTAATTACATCCCAAGTTTGATTTGGGAACACTTTTGATTAAAACTAGTGGTTTTGCTTTCTTTTGAAAGTCATTTAAATGTTGGCTAAAATTTGATTTTTTTTTTTGTTTTAAAATCCATGAAAGTCTTGATTAAAAGGGTTTTGGCCTTTAGGAATTTCAAGGGAGAGATTTGATCAACTTAGATTTAGATTTTTTGGAGTGAAAGCCAAGAGGAGTTGAAGTAGGGGCACTTGATTCTGAGGGAAACTCAGAGGTGCTCCCAAACTATCCTATGTTGGGCTTTACATTTTAGCAACCTAATTTTGGTTTAAGTTGATATTTTATTAGAAGATTGGGGCTTACATCCCAACAACACTTGTTGGAGGAATTGCCCGAAAGTTGAGGGCTTATAGGGTGATTTGGAATCAACCCGTGCCTCGGACCCTAAGACTAAGGTGAGGACTACCGAGAGGTAGTGCCTCGAACCTAGATCTAACGAGTGCAAAGAGGGACTTACAAGCTACACCTCACAAGAGGCATAACCCGCCCGACTTCTGGATTTATTGTCCCGCCTGGAAGGGACTACCAGCTAACTCCCCCTAATCGCTTTTAAAACCATGTTGTCGGTCTCAATGCAAATGTAGAGTGGTAGGGGTCATTTTTTATTTAGAAGGTAGGTCTTACAGCTTGGCTTTGAGGCCAAGATGCCTTAGTATGTATGGTATGCAAAAATGTTGACTCATAAAGAAAATTTTTTTTGTTATCTAAATCCTTAAGTTGAGGCATTCTACATGCAACACATTTGGCCATGCATGATGATTTTTTAAATTTGAAAGACTTGGCTCCTTGAAGGGAGCCGTGCAATTTTCTTTTTTTTTGTTGGAAAATCGTGGAGCCTAATTTGATTTTATTATTAGGTTGCTTACATGTTAAGGGGTAGAAAATTTAGTTTTTATCCTAAGAGCCTAACGTAATCAAGTCCAGGCCACACCCACAAAAACAAGAGAAGAAACCTAAAAAAAAACATGCTTTTTTTTTTTTCTATTGCGCACTCAGTAAACACTTCAACACATGCTTTTGTATATAAATGAAGACAGAAATGTAAATAATGTCCCAGTTATTACAAACATATTTGGCAGCTGAGTTGCCTGCCATTATACAACCCAGTCAAATTAATTACAGACTCTACTTGTGGGGTCTTCAAGCTTTACAAAAGTTCTTTAGGCTTCATCTTCTTTGCTCCCTTCCTTTGCTCCAAACCCCCACAAGTTTTACATCCTATTTCTACCAAATACATGATAAAAAAAAAAGACTCAAATCTGCAAAACAGAGTTAGGAGGCAGTTTATATAGCAAAAAAAAATATTATCATCTCAAAATTGGCCTAGCACTTAGAGCGCTAAGCACTAGGCCCCCTGCTTCTACCCTATTGGCCACATCTTGGGGGGGGGGGGGGGTTTAAGCAGTACCTGTCATGCAAGCAATTTATTATTATTTATGAGCCCCCCCCCCCCACTTTTAGATATGGCCACCTGCACAGAAAAGCATTTATATCTCTATACTAACCACTTAAGGGCAAGTGCCCACACGCAGACAATCCAAGGGCAATCAATCCACAACATCAATCACATGCGCACACAAAGAAAAAATCCTAATCCTAGCATGCCTAAGGGGCTGTGCACCTAAGTGTGTGAGGCTTGTGTGGTATGTCACACTAAAAGTCCTTCTAGAGTTTGGGTCTAAGGAAGGAGTATCCAACATGTGGCTTTTGAGCCACTTTGGGGAGAAATTCTCCTTAGCTTTAGGGGCTAAGAAGAAGATATAGGAATCCGACATTTAGCTTTTGAGCTAGATGTTGGAGAGTTCTCTTTTAGCTTTTGGAGCCAAAGAGAGGAGAAATCTCCTACAACTTTGGGGTTGGAGGAGAATTGGGAGAAAATACAACTTTTGGGTTGCAAATTCATGAAGGTCTTTGGACATTTTGATGTTCAAAAGAGGGTTGCACCCTTCCAACTTGAGTTTGGAAGGGCAAAGAGAAATAGGATTTGAATCCTAAGTTTGAGGGAAAGTTACTTGTTGTTTTTGGTTCAACAAATAAGGTAATTTGGGACAAAAATGGATCACTCAATATAGGTTGAGTTAAAGTGAGCTTCATACAACTTTTGAGTTGTATGAAAAGTGAAAGAACCAATGGCTTTGAGCTAAGGTAAAGAATTCCTTAAGACTTTTGGAGTCTATAGGAGTGAAAGAGGATTTGTAACTTTAAGGTTACAAATCAAGAAGGTGATTCCTTGAATTTTTGTATTCAAGGAGGAATTTCATTTTCTCAACTTGGGTTAAGAGAAATGAAGAGGGTTTTGGAGGTTTCCTACAATCTAGATTTGTAGGAAAAGAAGCAGTCCAATGTGCAATCTAGAGATTGCAAATTAGAGGAATTCCTTTGGACATGTGGTGTCCAAAGAAAAAGTAGTGTTTCATCCTCCAATTTTGGGTTGGAAGAGAAAAGGAAAGGGGATGTGACTTGGAAGTTACAACCCCAAGATGATTCTTTGGACATTTGGTATCCAAAGAGGAAGGGTGCATTCTCAAAATTTAGATTGAGAGAATGAAATAGTTTCCTACAATTTTTTGGATTGTAGGAAAGAGAGGGAGCGAAGTTTCCCTACAACTTGTAGGAAAAGGAAATATGAAGTGCAACTTATAGGTTACAAATTAAAGAAATCCCTTTTGAACATTTGGTGTTCAAAAGAGTATGACACATTCGCTTAATTTAGACCAAGTGAATAGTGGAGGTTCTCTACACTTTGTTTGGTAGAAAAAGGGGATGTGCAACTTAGAGGTTGCAACTCATGAATATCCTTGAACATTTGATGTTCAAAAGGTGAATGGCCTTTCTCCCAAATTTGGGCTTAGGAGAAAATGAGAAGATTTTCTACAATTCTTAAATTATAGAAAAGAAAAGCAACAAGCAAATTTTGTATTGCATGTTGAAGGGATTCCTTGGACATTGGGTGTCCAAGGAAAAGTATTCATTTGCTTAATTAGTGACTAAGCATATGAATGAAAACTGAGATTTGAATCTTAAATCCAAGGGATTACTCATTGGTTTATGATCCAATGAGCAAATGATTTTGATAAGCTTCCCACAGCTTTGGGGTTGAAGGAAGAAAATGTAACTTAGAGAGTTACAAAGTTCCATAGGAGGCCTTTGAATATTTGGTATTCAAAGAGGGGTGATCATTCACTTAGTTTTGGGTTAAGTGAATGATGAGGAAAGGCTAGGTGTTCAATCGTTGAACTTAGATTCGAACAATTGAGAGAAAGAACTTAGAATTTGGTTCTAAGTTTCGACCCCCATGTGATAATAAGTAGAAGTTTAGGAAGAGCTTCAAACTATTATACATGGGGGGGGGGAGAAGTGGCATTTGTTTGTTGATTTTCGCATTTCAACAAACAGAGAAGAGGAAATAACCTAGGATTGGTCCTAGAGTTAAAGAATTTATACAAGGATATGTTTAAGGGCTTGAGGAGCCTTAAAATATCTTGCAATAAAAAATATGTTGGTTTCTTGTGTTCCAACAAATGAGTTGATAGTTTAGAGTTTAGTTCCAAACTACAACGATTCATATGGGTATCCTTGAAGACTTGAGGGGCTTCAATTCACCTCACATGAGAGGATACTTGTTGGTTTTGGGGTTCCAACAAGAGATGCAAGAAAACTTGGATCTTGGCTCCAAGTTTCTAAAACTTATAACATGATGCATTAAGGACTTTTGCTTTTGGGAATTCATAATGCAACACATGATGAAAGTGGGTGATAGCTCCTACGATAGACTAGGAGACACGCAATGAGATATTTGAAGCTTGGGATGCTCCAAATAACATCGCATAAGAGATGTAATTTGTAGTTTTTGGACTACAAATTAAGGGGTCATCTACCTATATAGGTTAGGCAAATGAAATAGGCTAGATTTTAGAATCCTAAGCCTAAAAAGGAATTCTTTCATTGATCTTAGTCTCAAAACGAAAGAAGGGGAGAACTTAGGTCTTTTGGCTCTAAGCTACAAGATTTTCGCATAATGATAGGTTGAAATTTTTAGAGAATTCCAAGTCATCATTCATGAAAGGAGAAACATTTATTTGCTAACTTTGTGTTGTTAGCAAATGGAAATGGGAGAGAGGCTTAGGATTTGTTTTCCTAAAACCTTGATTCATGTACTATAATAATTGGGACTTAGAGAACGTCCCAACTATTAAGTGCAAGGGACATGTCATAAGGAAGAGAACTTCCCACTCTCCTACAAATGTTTTGGATTTGCTTGAAAGAGGGAAAGCTAACTTCTAATGCGTAGAAGGTTTTCCCAAATCGAATTTGATATGATTTTGGGGACCTGAAAGTTTCTAGGAGAAACCTAAAGATCTATTTTGGCAAGATCTAAGAGGGACCTAAGAACAAACATGTAGTGGAACCTAGGCTTTTGGAATCCTAGGTTGAGAACAATCATGCAATGAAAAGATGGAGCTCCGTGGTGCTCCAAATTACCATGCATGAGGGAGGGATAGGACCATTCATTTGCTAGCTTTAGGATTCCAACAAATGAGATGGAGAGTTTGGAATTTGGTTTCAAACTCAAGGGTGATATCATGTAAGAGGAGATCGTTCACTTGATAATTTTGTGTCTTAACAAATGAGAGAAGAAGACTTAGGATTTGGTCCCAAGTTTGGAGAAGTTCCTTTAAACATGTGACATTTAGAAGGAACAAAGAGAGGTGAACATTCTCTTAATTTTGAGTCTTAAGAGAATGGGTTGGTCTCCTACAACTTTTGGATTGTAGAAAGACAAAAATGGGATGCGACCTAGAGGTCGCAAGATTAGGAAAGATCCCTTGAACATTTGGCGTTCAAATGGATTTGTTCACTCACTTAATTTAGTTTGAGTGAAGGGGTGTATGAACCTAGAATTGGGTTCTAAGGTTCAAGATTTTCATGTTGCATATTGTGGAATCTTTGGGAGCTTCCAACTCATCGCACATGAAAAGAGAGATTCATACAATTTAGTATTTTGTTGCCTTGAGGAGGCCCTAAACATCATGTATGAAGGACAATCGTATGGGAAAGGGAGTCCCCTATAGTTGAATAAATGTTTTTGGATTCATTTTGGAGAGGGGAGAATTGGTCTCCTACGATTTCTAAGGAGTCTCACGATTGGATTTGACAACATCTAAGAAACCTAGAAACGTGAATGTAGTTTGTATGTTTGAAGGGATGAGTATATGCTAAGTTCAACTATCATTGCCCTTGAATCTTTTAGTTTACAAATTCGACTAATCATGCTTAGGTAATTTCAATGTTTGGTGGAGTATGATCCATAAACATTTGATTGTCATGGAATACACCACCCTTGCTTCAAAAAAGCATTCGAAAATTAACTAAGCATGCTTATGAATTCGTAAATTTCGGATATAAAAGAAAAGCAAGCAAACAACCCTTAACACATAAATGCATTTCAATAGTTTCATCATAAACCCTCAATTTGGAAGCTTCGAAAATGGGGTTAGATAATTCTAGGCATGGGCACTCATGGGCTTGTGAAGGCCCATGAAACCTCGAAATCATCTAGGATTAAATGAACCCATTTACTCTCCTTCCAAACCTCTAGGGGTTAAGGTTGTTCCAAACAAGTGGCAATCGTCATTCTAAGCAAAGTAAACTTGACGGAATGACTTGTCATGAATTTAGTTGGTTATGAATGTCGTGAGGTTTACAACATAAGTCTTTGGAGACTTGTAGTAAATCTCACGACGATTTGTATCAAAAACTCCACCACAAGTTTCCGTCAAATTTATTAAACATTGAACTTTAGCAAATATACACACCCTAAACATATGTCGATTTTGTCTTAGCGCGTCGACCTAAGGAGCCTAACCTAGCATGCAACACTATAAAGGGAAGTGTACATCCTAACATTTGATTTCTAGGTTGAAAAGAAAGGCTTACCCTATAGTCCAAGCATAGGTAATGGAAGGGTTGCATGAATGCAAAGACATACAATTTGAAAGGTGTTGGATACCAATCCAACATCTTCATACGCATCAAAATCCTCTTCGGACCCTTACATAAGAGTCACCTAATGGAAATCGACCAATTTCCATAGTCTTTGCGAAGTGGACAGCCAACATAAAGGGTTTTTGGGGGATCAAAAATTAAAGTTTCTAAGGACCTAAGGCTTTGGGAGCGTCAACCACACATCAATTGGCCTTGGGAGACCCTAGGTTTCGCCTAAGTTCAACGGTATACCTTCCCCGGGTTGTCCAAGCGCTCCAAACCAATGTCCAAGCCGCTGTCCAAGCTCCGCTCCAAGCTCCGATTGCTGTCCAAGCTCCGCTTCAAGCTCCAATCCGCTGTCCAAGCCGTTCCGGACGTCACCACCGCTGTCCACAACGATTTGAAGGTTCCAAACTGCTGTTTGGGAGGTTTAGGAGCCTCCTTTTGCTGTTTGGAGGCTTCAAACAGCTCCCAACTCGTCTCGAGGTCGCCGGAGTTGAAGGAGGAAGAGCTAGAAACCTTCCTTTGCTGTTTGGAAGTCTCCAACAGCTTCCTACTTGCTGTTTTTATCACCTCGAAGTCGTCGGAGATGATAGCGAAGGAAGAGAAGAAGTCTTCGCAGCAATTGCAAAGCCTTCGAGACGAAGCCGAAGTAGTTGGGTCGCACAGATCCGGTGAAAGAAGCAGCCGGAACTCCTGGCAGGTCTGGCCGAGACCCTAGATGGGCTCGGACGAAGCCGTCGCACGCACGAGAGGGAGGCCGGACGGGGCTTCCGCACGCAAGGAGTGCGAACCCACGCGAACTGGGCTTCGGCGCGAACTGGGGTTCCGCCTGGTGGACTCGCACGAAGGAGAAGATCCGCCTGAGAGGCTCAGTCGAAGCCTCGAGCGGGGTCGGAGGGGAGATCCGCACGCGGGAAGCAGGTTTTCCGTCTGTCTTCCTCTCTCTCTCGCTCGTTTCTTCTCTTTGGGCCGGGACAGGGAACGAACGAACAGCAACAGGGGAGCCGAATGCCGCTCCCCACTCCCTCTCCCGCTCTTGTTTCGGGACGGGTTCGGACGGACAGCACGAGGGAGCAGGTCCACCGCCCAAATGAGCCTATGATGCTCTCTCGTTACTTGAAACGAGGAGAATGTACTTGAGTACATTCAACCCAAATTTTGGGTGAGAAATGAGATAAAATCTCAGCCATAGGTTTCAATTTTCTGATTTGGGAAGTTGATTGAGCCCAAATCAATCAATTGGGGCTGAAATTGGCTCCGAATTGGGCTCGACCCGAATCGATTTGAGTCGATTTGGGTCCGATTTTGTTCGATTGAGTCAATTTTGCGAAATTGAACTCAGATCGATGCCGAAATGTGTCGAACTGCGTCGAATTGGGCTCGACGGCGTTTGAATTGATTTGATTTAATTTTAATTTAATTAAATTGATTTAATTTAATTAAATTGGAGTCTAATTTGAGTCGATTTTGTCTCGACGTCGATCGATCGAGTCGATCGAGCGCGATCGAGCCTAGTCGGGCTCGATCGGGGTCGAGTCGGTGCGAAAATATTCGTCAACAATAATTCGCTGCCTAATAAATGTGTCAGGCACATTGGTCAAGCCAAAATACATCACAAACCATAAGGGCAATCCAACTTTTAATTTAGTTTTTAATTCCCCTGTAAAACCTGCAAAATGCCGTTTTAGACCTCGCACACTTTTAAAAGCGCCGCAACGAAGTTTAAGTGAAAAATTCAAGGTTGTCATTTTCGACGGGAATATTTTTATAAAATCCTACAAAAATTTTGATCGTTTTGATATATAAAACCTATATTAAATTATGAGTATTTTGGAAATTATTAAATTCGGAAGATTAGAAATGCCAACTTTACCCCTAAGCTTTTAAAAGGTCGAATTTGCTTAAGTGAGGGCAATTAGGTCATTTGGCCAATCCCATTTCTCCCTATTAGGCAAACCTAAACCTCCCCACTCTTCCCCATTCGTTCATTTCGCCCAAACCGAGCGGACAAAGGAGAGGGAGAGGCGAACGGGCAAAGCAACGGGGAAGCTTCGAGCGACGGTTTTCGGCGAACGTTCGCGGGGGAAATCGTAGGGAAATCCAAGGGAAGGCTAAGGTAAGATGTTTGCTTGAGTTTTCTCCTTCTTTCCTTAAGTTTTCTTTAAAGGAATTAAATTAGGGTTTTAGGAAAACTTGAGTTTTCTTTAAGATTCCTTTGAGAAAAGTTTAGGGAAGGGTTAAGAGATGTTTTTAAACCCTAATGTGAGTTGTTTTTATGAAAAATACGAACTTTGGAAATTAGGGTTTTATTTAAAATTGTCTTTCTTTGGAAATGCCTTCACAAAAGATGTTTCTAACGACATAAAGAAGTTTTTATGGGAAAACATTGTAAGGTTTTTTGAGTTTTAAAATTTAGGGTTTTTCCCTAATTAAGGAAATTTTTATCCTCATGGTTCTAATGGGCTTTTGGAAGGATTTTAGAGACTATTGTAGGGCTTTTTCATGTAATGCAAGTTTTCATAATTTTGATTTATTCTAATCCGAAAATTAATGATATTTTAATTGTATTTTGAGTGAGGGATATCATGAATGGTAGAGGGGGTTTAATGTGAAATCATAGACATGATATTAGGAAGAACTCTTTATTACCTTAGATTAATGATTTAAGAAATTGTGTAGGGACTAGTTTACTTATGCATTTTTGTATGTCTCTTCTGGATATTAATTGTGTTGAAGGAAATGATTTGACCGGACAAACGAAAGAGGTGCACGAGTTGAGGTAGGTGGAATAGACACTTCTAAATTTAGAAAACTCTTCTTTCATGCAAATACATAGAAATGACAATTTCTTTTATGCTCATTATGATATTCTTATGACTCATGTTCCCTTGTATAAGTTCATGGACACTTGATGCAAACATAAAGGTTTTTTTTATGCAATTGTACAACTCATGAATGATTCTCATGCTCTTTTCTTTATATGTACTACACTTACCATTCATTTACATACAAATGAACACATAAGCATAGCAAACATGTATATCATTATGAAAGCATACATTTGAATAGTTTACAAAAGTATCTCTTATGAATATGTAAGTATTAAGTGTATGTGCATGTTGACGTGGAAGTATCAAATGGTAAAGGAGGCTCTTATGAGCCATGGTAAAGAATGGTTCTAATGAACCAATGATAAATAAATGACCAATTTTATGTACCTGATCAGTACAAGTTGTACTGATACTTCCGAGACGGGTGTTATATTTACATATTAAGCTATTATGAACATTTCATATTCATGTTATATGCATTTGAGACTATCATTTGACGCATAATGTTTTAAAAGGAAGAATGAAAATGTTATGAAAGGAATAAGAATTTGAAGGTTGAGGTAAAGGCATGCATCTCCTTAAAACAAAAGTTGATATATGTTGATGATTCTTTTGTTAAAATACCAAAGCATGTTATAGTTTTCTTCTCTTGACTCTAAATTTAATTGAATTTCATTTGCACCTATTGAGTTGTGACTCACCCATGTTGTGGGACACTTTACAGGAGGTTCGGGTAGAGGATAGATGGCGGATAGACCTCCCCTCACGTACCGTCATAGGGAGACGACAGGCGGCAGGTTTTGTTATGCTATTTTTTATGTTTTGAATAGAAGGTTTAGAGATGATATGTAAGGAATTAACTTTTTGGACACCATTCACTTTTTGTATACTTTATGTTAAATCTTTATGTTGATGTGTTTGAATGGAAGAAATGAAAGTTTTTATTTGGAGACTCATTAGTGGCTCTTTCATTATGTTTGGTTTATGTTTGGAGATGTGTTAATTGAGTAATGTAAAGGTTTTAATTAATTCCGACTTTCGTTCCCGCCTCGCACTTGCGAGCTAACCGGGCCGGGTCGTAACAAAGAGTGGTATCAGAGCAAAGGGATTTAAGAATATTGATTTTTATGAAAGAGCCAATAGGATGATCCTATAGGTTAGAGTAGGTATAAGATGCATGTGCTATATATTGCTTAGATTGCTTTGTTGCAATATCTCAGGACTGAGGAACCTGAACCTGATGCCACTGATGGCAATACTGGAGAGGTCAGGAAGGAATTGCCAGCAGTAGTGGAGCCTCAGGGCAATAGCATTAATGCTACTTTGGATTCTTTCACCCAAATGATGGCGGCTATGACACAGATGATAAAGAGTACTCAGACTCAAGCAGGAGACAGTGAAAGCACTGTGATGGACAAGAATTTAAAGTTATTCCAAGATATGAAGCAACCATTATTTGTAGGAAGTGGACCTATAAAGGCGGAGGATTGGTTAATGAAGGTTGAGAAGATTTTGGAAGGAATGCTATGCCCACAAGATAGAAGGGTTTCCTTAGCTGCTTATGCCTTCAATGGGGAAGCAGAAAGATGGTGGAGAAGTCAATTAGAAGAAACTTTTGGAGGAAGACCTACCAGCCAAGTAACATGGGAGGAGTTTGTCAAAGTGTTTAGAGATTGGTATATACCGATGACTGCTAGGAGGTCAATGCAAGACAAATTTATGAGATTGGTGCAGGGTGACAGAACCATTACATAATATGAGGCTAATTTCATCATGCTTTCTAGGTATGCCTCTCATTTAATTCCTAATAATGCAGAGAGAAATGCCACGCTTCGTTTGTGGCTTGAGGGATAGCATTAGATAGCCATTGGTTCCTTTGTGTACTGAAGATTACTCTACTTTAGTTGAGAGAGCACAAAAGATTGAGCTGGATTTACAGAGTACTCAGAGGAGGAGAGACTTCCAGAAGAGGAAGAATGAAGATAGATCCAAATCTACCCAATCTTTCCATTCTGGAAGGCCTAATTGGAAGAAGCCCAAGCCCAACACTTCAGAGAGCAGTACTCCTCCTGTTATGTGCAATAAGTGTGGGAGGGCTCACAAGGGAGAGTGCCTTTCTGGCACAAATACCTATTTCTGGTGTCATCAACCAGGGCACATGGCAAAGTCTTGCCCTATCTTGGGACAGGAGTCTACTCCAGAGGCCATAACAGGTAATGCTTTTTAGAGGACAGTTGGGAGGCCAAGGATGGTGGAGTCTACTGCATCAACTCCAACTCAAGGCCAAGCTCGGTAACCTTTTCAGCCGAGGGTTTATGGTCTATCCCGCAAGAAGCAAAAGACTCTCCTGATGTTATCATAGGTATGGACTTTATTTAATGTAAATGAATTCCTTTTATGATGTATAAGTAAGATAAACTTTATGTTATGTTACATGCATGGTATTTAGGAACAATCTTTGTATGTAACAAGCCTGTTAAAGTGTTGTTTGATACGGGAGCATCACATTCTTTCATTTCGAAGGAGTTTTTTAAGTCTGTTGATTTGTCTTCTTCAATTATGCTCAAACCTTTATCAGTTTTGATGCTCAATGGGAGTCAGTTGGAAACCAACAAGAGGTGTCATGTGAAGTTGACTGTAGGTGATAGAAACTTGGGAGCAGATCTTATGGTATTGCCTTTAATGAAATTTGATATGATCCTAGGAATGGATTTGTTGTCTTGCCACTTTGTGACCATAGACTGTAATAAGAAAGAACTTAAATTTTGTATGCTATGGGAGAAAGAATTTAAATTCATGAGGGGAAAGAGGCATAACTTCCATGATAGTCTCTTCCTTGGTGGCATACAAATTATTGAGGAAGGGTTATGAATGCTTTTTAGCCTATGTTAAGGAAGAGAAGAAAGAAGAGAAGAGATTAGAGGAGATACCTGTTGTGCAAGAATATTCAGAAGTGTTTGCAGATGATTTACCTGGCTTGCCTCCAAGCAGGGAGATTGATTTTACCATTGAGCTGGTTAGTGGAGCGGATCCTGTTGCTAAAGCCCTTTATCGGATGGCGATAAAAGAGCTGAAGGAACTGAAAGATCAATTGGAAGAGTTGTTTAATAAAGAATTCATCAGGCCTAGCACTTCTCCATGGGGGTGCTCCTGTGCTTTTTTGTGAAGAAGAATGATGGGAGTTTAAGGCTTTGTATAAACTATAGAGAATTGAATAAGCTGACTATAAAGAATAAATACCCTTTTCCAAGAATTGATGATTTTTTTTTTATCAGTTTGAGGGTAGACTTGAGATCAGGATACTATCAACTTAAGATCAGAGAAGAGGACATAGCAAAGACAACATTCAACACTAGATATGGGCATTACAAATTTGTGGTGCTGCCATTCGGACTTACAAATGCCCCTGCAGTGTTTATGGATCTCATGAACAGAATCTTTAAGCCATTTATGAATCTATTTGTGATAGTATTCATCGATAATATTCTGGTATTTTCCCCAAATGAAGAGATGCATGCAAATCATTTAAGAATGGTGTTATATGCTGAAAGGAAATGAATTGTATGCTAAGTTATCCAAATGTGAGTTTTGGATGAAGAGTGTAAACTTTTTGGGACATGTGATTAGTAATGGGGAGATTTCTGTGGATCAGCAGAAAATACAAGCTATAGCAGATTGGCCTCGACCAGCTACCGTGACGGAGATCAGGAGCTTTTTGGGTTTAGCTAGTTAGTATAGAAGGTTTGTTGAGAGGTTTTCTTGAATAGCTATGCCATTATCTAGATTGACCCAAAAGACAGTGAAGTTTGTATGGACAGATCAATGTGAAGAGGCTTTTCAAAGACTGAAACAGTGTTTGATAAATGCTCCAGTGCTTACTATTCCTTCGGGGACAGATGGATTTCAGCTTTATAGTGATGCCTCTCTTAAAGGATTGGGTTGTGTACTGATGCAGAACGGAAGGGTCATTGCCTATGCTTCTAGGCAACTGAAAAATCATGAAAGAAACTATCCAACCCATGATTTGGAGTTAGCTGCAGTGATTTTTGCCCTGAAGATATGGAGACATTACTTGTATGGAGTTAAGTGTGAAGTATTTACTGATCACCAAAGTTTAAAATACATCTTCACACAGAAAGAGTTAAATTTGAGGCAAAGGAAATGGTTTGAGCTTATCAAGGACTATGATTTGGACATCCAATATCATCCAGATAAGGCAAATATAGTAGCGGATGCCTTAAGCAGGAAGACTTCTAGTGCCAGTTGGATGATTACACAACAGCATGAGTTGATGAAAGATTTGGACAAGTTGGAGATTTCTGTAGTTCAGCCCAATGATGTAAAGTTTGTGGCCTTAAATCAGATGATCATTCAGTCAACATTAAAGAATAGGATAAGGGAAGCTTTACCATAAGATACAGAATTTGAGAAAGTCCTAAATTTGATTAAGGTATGGCACGTGGAGGAGTTTGAGCTCGATGAGGATGAGCTACTACGGTATAGAGGCAGAATTTGTATTACTGATGTTGGAGACTTAAGGAAAGACATTCTTCAAGAAGCTCACTATTCAAGTTATGTAATTCACCCAGGAAGTAACAAGATGTACCAAGATTTGAAGGAATACTTTTGGTGGCCATGGATGAAGAGAAGTATAGCAGAAGTGGTGGCTAAGTGTACAGTTTGCCATATGGTTAAGGTAGAACATCAAAAGCCAGGAGGTTTATTGCAGCCTTTACCCATACCGGAAAGGAAGTAGGAAGACATAGCCATGAATTTTGTAGTTGGTTTACCTAGGTCCAGAAATGGTCATGATGCTATATGGGTGATAATTGATAGATTGACAAAGTCGGCACACTTTTTACCTATTAAGCAATCTGATGCTGTTGAGAAGTTGGCAAGTGTTTATGTTAATGAGATTATTAGACTTCATGGTATACCAAGATCGATAGTATCATATAGAGATGGGAGATTCACCTCTAAATTGTGGAGGAAGGTTTAAGAGGCAATGAGCACTAGACTTACTTTCAGTACAATCTTTCACCCTCAAACAGATGGTCAATCAGAGAGGACTATTCAGACCTTAGAGGATTTACTCAGATTATGTGTACTTGATTTTGGTGGCAAATGGGAGACACACATACCACTGATTGAATTTGCTTATAACAATAGTTTCCAATCAAGTATGGGTATGGCACCCTATGAAGCTTTGTATGGAAGGAGATGTCAAACTCCTTTATGTTGGGCTGAAGCAGGAGAGAGAAAGATCATTGGAGCTGATTTAGTAGATGCTGCTACTGAAAAGATAAGACTGATCCGTGACAGATTGAAGGCTGTGCAAGATAGACAGAAGAAGTACTACAATGCCAAACATAAATCTATTGAGTTTGATGTTGGAGAGTTTGTATGCCTCAAAGTTAGTCCTATGAAAGGTGTAAAGAGATTTGACAAAATAGGGAAACTGAGTCCAAGGTATGTTGGCCCTTTTGAAATATTAGAGAGAGAGTTGGAAGTGTGGCCTATAGATTGATTTTGCCATTTCATATTAGTTGAGTACATAATGTATTCTACATCTCTTCTTTGAGGAAATACATTTCAGATGAAGCTCAAAAGATCAGTACTGACTCAATAGATATCCAACCAGATCTAACATTTGTAGAAGAACCTGAGAAGATCATAGATTATGATGTTAAGCAGCTACGAAGCAGAGAGATTCCTTATGTTAAAGTTCTATGGAAGCATGGATCTGAAAAAGATGCTACTTGGAAGAAGAAATCGAAGATGAGGGAGAGCTACCCTCACCTATTTGACTAAGGTATGATTTCTTAAGCTTGTCTTAAATTTCGTGGACGAAATTTTTATAAGGGAGGGAGAATTGTAAAACCCGCAAAATGTCGTTTTAGACCTTGCATGCTTTTCAAAGTGCCACAACGAATTTTAAGTGAAAAATTCAAGGTTGTCGGTTTTCGATGGGAATATTTTATAAAATCCTACGCAAAATTCTGATCGTTTTGATATATAGAACCTATATTAAATTATGAGTATTTTGAGAATTATTAAATTCGAAAGATTAGAAATGCCAACTTTACCCCTAAGCTTTTAAAAGGTCGAATTTGCTTAAGTGAGGGCAATTAGGTCATTTGGCCAATCCATTTTCTCCCTATTAGGCAAACCGAAACCTCCCCACTCTTCCCCATTCGTTCAATTCGCCCAAACCGAGCGGACAAAGGAGAGGGAGAGGCGGACGGGCAAGGCAACGGGGAAGCTTCGGGCGGCTGTTCGCGGAGGAAATCATAGGGAAATCCAAGGGAAGGCTAAGGTAAGATGTTGCTTGAGTTTTCTCCTTCTTTCCTTGAGTTTTCTCTAAATGAATGAAATTAGGGTTTTAGGAAAACTTGAGTTTTCTTTACGATTCCTTTGAGAAAATTTTAGGAAACGGTTAAGGGATGTTTTAAAACCCTAATGTGAGTTTTTTTTATGAAAAATACGAATTTTGGAAATTGGGGTTTTACTTAAAATTGTTCTTCTTTGGAAATGCCTTCACAAAAGATGTTTCTAACGACATAGGGAAGTTTTTATAGAAAAACATTGTAAGGTTGATACAAGTTTTTGAGTTTTGAAATTTAGGGTTTTTCCCTAATTAAGGAAATTTTTATCCTCATGGTTCTAATGGGCTTTTGGAAGGATTTTAGAGACTATTGTAGGGCTTTTTCATGCAATGCAAGTTTTTATAATTTTGGTTTACTCTAATCCGAAAATTAATGATATTTTAATTATATTTTGAGTGATGAATATCATGAATAGTGGAGGGGTTTAATGTGAAATCATAGACATGACATTAAGAAGAACTCTTTATTACCTTAGATTAAGGATTTAGGAAATTGTGTAGAGACTAGTTTACTTATGCATTTTTGTGTCTCTTCTAGATATTAACCGTGTAGAAGGAAAGGATTTGACTGGACAAACGAAAGAGGTGCACGAGTTGAGGTAGGTGGAATGGACGTTCTTCTAAATTTAAAAAAACTCTTCTTTCATGCAAATACATAGAAATGACAATTTTTTATGCTCTTTATAATATTCTTATGACTCATGTTCCCTTGTATAAGTTCATGGACACTTGATGCAAATATAAAGATTTCTTTTATGCAATTGTACAACTCATGAATGATTCTCATGCTCTTTTCTTTATATGTACTACACTTTACCATCCATTTACATACAAATAAACACATAAGCATAGCAAACATGTATATCATTATGAAAGCATATATTTGAATAGTTTACAAAAGCATCTCTTATGAATATGTAAGTATTAAGTGTATGTACATGTTGACGCGAAAGTATCAAATAGTAAAGGAGGCTCTTATGAGCCATGATAAATGATGGTTCTTGTGAACCAATGATAAAGGAATGACCAATTTTATGTACCTGATCAGTACAAGTGATACTTCCGAGACGGGTGTTATATTTACATATTAAGCTATTATGAACATTTCATATTCATGTTATATGCATTTGAAAATATCATTTGAGGCATAATGTTTTAAAAGGAAGAATTGAAATATTATGAAAGAAATAAGAACTTGAAGGTTGAGGTAAAGGCATGCATCTCCTTAAAACAAAAGTTGATATATGTTGATGATTCTTTTGTTAAAATACCAAAGCATGTTATAGTTTTCTTCTTTTGACTCTAAATTTAATTGAATTCCATTTGCACCTATTGAGTTGTGAATCACCCATATTGTGGGACACTTTACAGGAGGTTCGGGTAGAGGATAGATGGCGGATAGACCTCCCCTCACGTACCGTCGTAGGGAGACGACGGGCGGCAGGTTTTGTTATGCTTTTTTTTTGATGTTTTTAATAGAAGGTTTAGAGATGATATGTAAGGAATTGACTTTTTGGACACCATTCACTTTTTGTATACTTTATGTTAAATCTTTATGTTTATGTGTTTGAATGGAAGAAATGAAAGTTTTTATTTGGAGACTCATTAGTGGCTCTTTCATTATGTTTGATTCATGTTTGGAGATGTGTTAATTGAGTAATGTAAAGGTTTTTATTAATTCTGACTGTTCGACTTTCGTTCCCGCCTCGCACTTGCGAGCTAACCGGGCCGGGTCGTGACATCCCCGCCCTCTCATTCTGACTTGATAATAACCACTCCATCCAACTAATAAATTTAATGCTCCACCTAGGCCTTGCTGGATTATTGTAGATGCTAGTGCTCCACTTCCCTCAACTACTACTCCCTCATTTTCACTCATTAATGCTATTAAAGGAAAGGTTCCTTGCAAAAGGATTCGCCTATTAGTTTACTTTTAATCTTTCAGCATTGCTTGGACCTACTAGACAAAAGCAACCCTCAAACTTTAGGGTAAACCAACTCTAATTTTTTCTAAGGCTAAGATTCTTGATCCGATGACACTGTTTTTGTACCATTTCATTGGTAAATTTACCTTTAGTCATCCAAGCTTGGAGCTTATTCAAACCTTCACGTCTCATCTTAACCTAATTGTGATCTCTCTATTGACCTTCTAGACCAACGACATGTGCTTATCAAATAATCATTGGAAGAAAATTGTTCTATTTTTTTTTTCAGCATTCATATTATGCAAATGATCCATCAAGGTGCATGCCAGGGTAATCTCCATAATTTGATGCTTATACGGAAACTCTTCTTAATCCAATTTGGGAGCTTTCCCTCATCGTCATGTTCACTATATTAAACAATCTACACTATACTCCTTGTGATCAATTTTTGGGAAAGAAATATAAGACGAATCTCCTGTTTATCTACTACATTCTTATTAAGATAGGTGTTTCTTTCCCTGCTCAAGAGATATGGACTGACACTTATTCATGTGGGTATTTAAAAAAAGTAGAATTTTAGAGTTTGCCATCTTAGTATTAATTTGAGCAAGACTATCAGATCCTGGTTTACATCTCAACATTTGTTCTTGAGTTGATGGAGATGATGGAAAGGCCTTCAAACATTATGAAGTGACCAATGATCAAGATCTAGACGTACCCTGGTTCTATCTTACCCTTGTTGCATGAAAATTCTAGACACACAAATCCTGAAGTAAAGGTTGGACGATTCGAATTAATTGGTTCTTCATAATTTTGTAGGAACGTATCAATATCAATTGCTTTCTAATTTGTATGATTTAGAGATGAACAAAAACAAAGGTGGTCTATTAGAATATAGACGCTTTAAAAAACAATCAGTATTGAGAAAGAAAACCACACAGGGACAATAACCATAAGAACTATGAAAAAAAATCTTTGGTCAGGATTATGCTACTTTCTTGAAGGCCTATCCATGATTGAGAAAATCTTCTGCTAAAGGCCCTAATGTTTGGGATTGTTCTTTTAATCATAGGCTGGCCACGCAAGAAGGTTGTGTGGTAAATACTCATAATCAAAAGGTATCTTTGAACTTCATTGTAGTTGTTTCTCCAAACTTGATCTCTTTGGGGTTTCTCAGGCTCTGGATACACTTTCTAAATTTTATCATGAGCAAGTGATGGTTGTGGGTAACCCTTGATGATATTAATGGCCAACAGAAGCTAAAGATTTTTGATTTGATATTTAAAGAATGTTCTGGAGTTTATGGTAGAATGATGACAATACAAAAGGGTGTGTCAGTAGGAATGTTAAAATTAGTTCAACTTAGGCTAATTTGGGCAGATTTAAAAAAAAATATTTTAGAGAGTGAATTTTATATATGATAAAAGATAGGAAATGATGATAAAGGGTTAGCTTAGGATATGAACATATGATTTGTAATTTATGGAAAAATTTGTAGAGGTTTAAGGTAATCTTGAGTGGTAGAGAACAAATTAGGTCCTAGTGTTCTAGAATTTGGCTGAGAGCTATATTGAGTTGTTTGGTAAGGTTGTGAGATTTTTATTACAGGATTAATGATCTTGAAGGGTGTTAATGAAGTGGAGGAAGAGCTGATAAGACTTTAGAGGAAGTATTAAAGAGGAGTAGTGAAAAACATAAAAGAAATAAAGATAATTATCAAATCTTACCAAAAAAAAAAGGTACACACTTAAAGACACAAAGCATCAAGCAAATAAATAACACTTTTCCATCAAAATAATTTATTCAAAAACGAAAAAAATATAATGAATATCAGCCCATTTTTATAAGCATTACAAGACTATAGAGCAACCACTTTTTAAGAAAAAAATAAAAGAAAAAAAGGAGCGAAAGCGAGGGTAAGTGGACATTAAAAAGGAGTTCTAACTACATAATTTTAATGCTTCACCCAAACCAAACCATGTCATGTACGGCCATAAGAGTCCCTAGGTGCACTTTAATTAGGCTTTTTCATTTATCTTATCCTTGGGGTTTAACCTTAACTCTGGCAATTGGCCTTTTAGCTTGGTTATATTTATCCAAATAATTGCTACATCAACTCTCCGAGCTCAATTAAACTATGTTCTGTAGAGCTAAATTTCAAATAGTGTTCTACCAATTGTAGAGTCAAACTCTCTAAATCAGTGTGAGTCAGCCATATATCATCAGTAGGTAATGTATTCTTCCAACGAATTAAAATGTGATGCTCAACAATTGGATCTATGGGTGCTTCCTATAAACTATGCTCTATAGAGGTAAATTTCAGAGTGTTCTACCAATTGTAGAGCCAAACTCTCTAAATCAATGTGAGTCAGCCGTATATCATCAGTTGGTGCTGTATTCTTCCAATGAATTAAAATGTGATGCTCAAAAGTTCGAAAGCCCTTGGCAAATATGAATGCAGAATTAAAAAATAAAGATTCGTTAAATCACTCAATCGTCCAAGGTTTTGATCATATACTATCCAAAGGTGAACCTTTGGTTGTTCTAAAAATAGTAATATTATAAATCTCAATTTCTCATACTCTTTCCTAATATTCAATTAACATCTTCAATGTGTCCATCAATTTGGGGTCAAAAAGCAAATGAGAATTTTAATTTGACATCAAATAATTTTCAGTCTTTCAAAAGTATGAAATGAACTTAACATCACAATAAGAGATAATGGTAAAATGAAAGCATTTAGATGCACAATTTTCTTAAAAAATAGTCCAACATTATGAGAAGCATAATTGATTTTCGAGCATGGCAGGAAATGAGTCATCTTGGAGAATATGATAACTACCACAAAAATGTTATTATGTTGTCAAGCTGTGGGAGGTAATTTTTAAACAAAATCCATCAAGAGATCTTCCCAAAGCCTACATTGGACAAGTAAAGTAATATATTGATCAGACTTCCATTAGGTGACTTTTGGTTTATTTACAAGTTAGACATTGTGCCATCATTTATTAACATCTCATTTAAGAGAAGCATAAAAAGAATCTATTTTCCATCAAACACATTATTTTATCTTTCCCAAAATAACCAACAATTCATCCACAATGTAGTACAGAAATTATGAATTCCCTAAGAAAGGATCTAGGCATGCAAAGTTATTTTTCTCAATATAAATATCAGTTAGTTATTGAAATATCCATTGCAAGGTTAAAGGTTTTCCTAAGTATTCATCATAATTAGATGAAAGTCAGGGTACATTGGGTACTTTCTCGAATTTGTTTAAATCTTGAGATTTTAAGTTCTAAAGAGAAGATTATCAGTGTTAACCTTGATAAGCGAATAGCAAATTTATTTTCAACAACAATTTATGTTTGAGCACTAAAAAGTAATCTTAGACAAACTAAACCAACTTGACATATCTATAACTTAATTTTTATTGGCTATTGGTAAACATAAGGGAATGATGATCTAAATAGAAAATAAATTCTCTATATAAAAGATAATGTTGCTAGTGTCTATAAAGTTTTCTGTCATATATTCAATATCTCTATTTTGATTCATTTAATTTTTTTTCTAAAAAAAGCTACAAGAATATTTTAATGACTAAATATTCCTCCATTTTCAATTCAAGATGTATCACAAGTCACCTCAAAAGTTTTAGAGAAATCAAGAAGTATAAAAATTAGGGCAAAAGTCATAAAAACCTTAAGTTGATCAAATGCTTTAGTGCGATTGCAATCTAAAACAAATTAATCTAATCTATGTTGCACGGATACTCCTATTTACGAGGTGTGCTGTATCGAACACGTGTCGGATACGGATACGCCTCCGATACAGCACGGATACGTGTCGGATACGGCTTTGCCATGTCCAATTAAAATATTATTTAAATTTGACTGGACACGCGTATCCCAGTAAAAAAAAAAAAACAAGGAGCCGCAATTTACCCTATTCTTTTCTCCTTCTTTCCACCGTTTTCCGCTCAATATCCATATTCATTTATGCGGCTGAAACATTTCAAAGAGCTAGGTTTTTCGTTTCCACACAAGTGTTCATCTTCTTCGTTATAGTTGAAGGAGCGGCTCGATGACGCGAGCATAGAAGCAAACAGGATCATCTTTTGTCGACAAAGAGGCTTGACGACGCCAGCATTAAAGTCGATAGGATCATCCTTCGTCGACGGAGCGGCTCGACAACTCGAACAGTGAAGGCGACGTGAGCAATGAAGGTTCGTTTTTTCTTCGTCGTTCTTCGTTTTCTTAATCATAGGCTCGGTATCGAAACTCGGTACAGCTTGGTATCCAACGGTACTGGAACTCAGTATTGCTCGGTACTGCTCGATCGATACCGAGCGGTACTGGAACTCGGTACCACTCGGTATTGTAACTCGGTACTGCTCGGTACTGTAACTCGATATATTGCTCGGTACTACTCGGTACCGAGCGGTATTGGAACTCAGTATTGCTCGGTACCGCTCGGTATTGCTCGGTATTGCTCGGTACCTCTCGGTATTGCTCGGTACCGCTCAGTATTGTAATTCGGTATTGCTCGGTACCACTCGGTACCGTTCGGTATCTCTCGGTATTGCTCGATACCGCTCGGTATTGCTCGGTATAGAGGGGTACCGAATGGTACCAAGCGGCACCGAGAAGCTAAAACATGCTCAGTACCGCTCAGGTCGAACCCCGCCAGGGGGCGCTGCCCCCTTGGACCCCCGGCAGAGTCGCAACATATCTACACTATCACTTAAATTTTTTCATGTTTCAAATTCATATGTTTTAATTTGTATAAATCATTTGTACGATAATGAGCTCTAGTGTAGTAGGAATTGGTTCTGATGATGGTCCATCAGAAATCAATATTGAAGATAACAAACCTCTATGGAGTTATGTTACAAAAATAGGTAAAACATCAGAAGGGGGAGGCAATATTGCATTCAAATGCAATTTTTATAATGCAACATATAAAGGATCATATTATAGAGTGAAAGCTCATTTGTTAAAGATTAGTGGTCATGGAATCAAAGTTTGCCCGAAGATAAGCTCATCACAAATGACTGAATTACAAAGAAAAATCAGTGAAGCTGAGCAAAGGAGTAAAAAAGAGCTTCCAAAATATATTTCACTTCCAAGCACTCATGCTTCATATCCTTCATCATCTTCTTCAATTAGATGTGATGACAGTACTGTAAATAAAGGGCATTTTCGAATGGAGGGATTTGAACCAAAAAGAAGAAAACATGTTGTAGATAGTGCTTTGGAGAAAGCATTTAATTTAAAAATGAGAGAACAACTAGAAGGGGAAATAGCTAGAATGTTTTACTCAGCTGGACTTCATTTTAACCTAGCAAGAAATCCACATCACAAGAATGCCTTTACATATGCATGCAATAACAATCTTGCAGGATACGTGCCACCAGGATATAATGTCATTAGAACGAAGTTGTTGCAAAGAGAGAGGGACAATATTGAGAAGTTGCTCGAGCCTACTAGAGGAGTTTGGAAGGAAAAAGGAGTTACTTTGGTTTGTGATGGGTGGACAGATCCACAAAGAAGACCACTTATCAACTTCATGGCTGTAACAGAGAGTTATCCTATGTTTATCAAAGCTGTAAACTGTGAAGGACAGTACAAGGATAAGTTCTTCATTTTTAATTTAATCAAAAAAGTTATCATGATGGTGGGGCCTTCAAACATCATTCAGGACATTACTGATAATGCACCTGTTTGTAGAGCTGCAGGTCTACTTGTAGAGCAAGCATATCCTCATATTTTCTGGACACCATGTGTTGTGCATACGCTTAATCTTGCTTTGAAAAATATTTGTGCAGCTAAGAATACCAAGGCAAATGAAATCACCTATAATAAATGTCATTGGATCACAATGATTGCTGGAGATGCAATTGCAATTAGGAATTTTATTATGAATCACTCCATGAGACTCTCTATGTTTAATGATTTCTCTAATTTAAAGATGCTTGCAATTGCTGAAACTCGGTTTGCCTCAGTTATAGTGATGTTGAGAAGATTCAAAAAAATAAAAAATGCTCTTCAAGCTATGGTGATCAGTGACAAATGGTCATGTTATAGGGAAGATGATGTTGGAAAGGCTAGGTATGTAAAAGAGAAGCTTTTAGATGATTTATGGTGGGATGAGATTGAATACATCATAAATTTCACAGACCCAATTTATGAGATGTTGAGAGTAGCTGATACGGATAAGTCTTGTTTACATCTCATTTATGAGATGAGGGATTCAATGCTAGTCAAAGTAAAAGAAATTATATATAGACATGAGAGGAAGGCACTTCATGAAAACTCAAGCTTTTGGGATGTTATTTATGCTATTCTAGAAGATAGGTGGAGCAAAAGTAATACACCTTTACATTGCTTGGCTCACTCGCTAAATCCAAGGTAAATTTCAACATTATTTCATTATGAATTCACAATTTGTTGTTTTGTAATTTCAATTTTTTTTTTATTATTTCATTTTAATGTTATTTGAAGATATTCAACTAAAGAATGACTTCAAGAGGATCCTCAAAGAGTTTCTCCACAGAAAGATTTAGAAATTTCAAATATGAGGAAGACATGTTTAAAGCGTTATTTTCCAAATGAGGAGGAGAGAAGAAGTGTCAATATTGAGCTTGCTAAATTTTTTGGTTATTTAGAGGACTTTGGTGACCAAGAGTCATTGCGTGATAGGTGGAAAATTGATCCGAAAATGTGGTGGATTATACATGAAGCTTCAGCACCTCTACTTCAAACAATCGCCATAAAATTGCTTGGCCAAGTTTCATCATCCTCATCCTGTTGTGAAATAAATTGGAGCACATACTCATTTATCTAATCAATGAAGAGAAATAAAATTACTCCACAACGGACAAAAGATTTAGTTTACGTGCATACAAACCTTCGGCTTCTCTCAAGGAAAACTCCAACTTATATGGAATGAGACAACAGGATGTGGGATGTTGCTGGAGATGGATTTGAATCTCATGAGGATATGGGAATATTAGAAATTGCTAATCTTTCACTTGATGAGCCTGAATTAGAAGCTATGATATTTATTGAAGATGATATAGAAACTCAAAGACAAACCACTGAAGAAGCTAATCCTATCACTCCTTCTATTGAATAGTTTAAATTTCATGTGCTGGACAATTTATCTTCTTGTTTTTGTTGATGTACTAGACATTTAAATATTTAATGCTTACTTTTATTTCAATTTTTTTTGTCATTTCAAATATTACACTTTGATTACTTTTTTTTAATTTTTATGTATTATTTATATATTATAATGTCGTATCCACGCCGTATCCGTATCCTGTACTTTTAAGAATTGGCGTGTCCCGTATCCGTATCGTATCGTATCCGTATCGGTGCAACATAGAATCTAATACATTAGAGATTGGACATACAATAGTACTAAAATCTTTGATGAAAGAATTCTTTATAAAAAGTAGCTAAGTCATGAAGACTTCTAACATTAGTGAAACTCTTAAATGTTGGCTAGTTTAAAATCTCTTTAACGTTGCAAGGGTCAAGTTTTGGTCTAACAATAGAAATGATAAATCCTAAAAGATACTTTCATTGGTAAAAAAAAGAAATACTAGTTTATAACTTCTCTTTCTTATTAGTATCACATATTTTACTAAGATATTATAGGTGATCTATGTCACTTAGGCTAAAAATCAAGTGATCAATGTCATCCAAATATATAACAAAATTATTCCTATAACGGGTCAAAAATGGCGTCCATGACCCTCATAAATATGTCAATGGTATTTGAGAGTCCAAAGGACATGATCAACTATTCATAAAGTTTTTTGGAATTATAAAAACAAATTTCCATTCATCCCCTGATCAAATCATAATTTGATGATAACCATTTTTAAATCAAATTTGGAGTAAAATTTACCTAGGAGATTAAATCTAGCATGTCGTCTAGTCAAGGAATAGAAAATTTATACTTCATAGTAATTTTATTCATAGCCTAAATATCAACCCACATTCTTCATGCTTCATCTTTCATGGCAGATACTAAAGCCAAAATAACATATGAACTAAAGTTTTCTTGTACAAAATTTTTCATAAGTATTTGCTGAATTTGTCTCTTAATTTTAATGTATTCAATGAGATTCATTCTGTAAAGATGAAGGTTGGAAAGTTGGGTGTTGGATGAATCTAAGAAGGTGAAATTTATCAAAAAAGTTATTTAGGTGTAATATCGCTATACTTAGAAAAGAATGGGGAAACACGCCCAATATATGAGTTTCGTTATTGTCTGAGTTCACTTATTTTGCAAGTAGAGCTAAAGAATACTTGGATCAAAAAATATTTTTTCAATCCTATAGTTTTTAACTTTTTATTGGAGATGTCACATAAATGGGAAATAATGGTGCTTGAATTAGGATCAAATTTGATAAAAGCTTTTATCCTACTATGTGTTGTGCCTTGTTAAAAGTTAAATTCTCATTTAAATCTAATAAAGAAAGATCATTTCTAATCTTTTCTAACCAAGTCTTTTTAGGTCTACCTCTACCCTTCTTAACATAAGTCAAATCTAATGCATCCCCTTTCCTAACTGGGTAATCGGAAGACCATCGTTTTATATGAAGGATAGAGCGAAGGAAGATGGTGGATGGGGGTTTCTTTCAACAACGACCTCGGCGGCAAAGAGAGGACGCTCAGTGGAACTGGCAGTGAAAGGAGAGGAGTTCGAGTATAGTGAGCAAGGAAGTAACTCGCGAGGACAGAGAGTTGGCTGCATAAGCAGCGAGTTCAAAGTAACACAAAAGTTGATTGACGTGCTCTTACAAGTATGGGATTGGCGTTACATGCGTGATTCTAAGAGAAATCCATAGAGCAAGATGATCAAATACAAGACGGAGGCATATGCGTGAAAATGCAGGTAGGGCTCATTTTTTCTTACGATTTTTTTTTTTCAATTGAGCCAAACAAGGAGGTCTCGACAAGTCCTTCACGCGGTAATGGAAAAGCCAAGCTGGCAGGATTTCAGGAAAATGTATGAGGATAAGCATTTGATTTGATTTCTTTATTTTGATTTTTTATTTTTCAAATTAAAGGAGACAATTAATAAGGTGTATAGACCCCTCGCACAAAATTCCTCATTCCTCATGCATGAATAATATTTTATCATCATGTCGGGCCAAATTTTACATTTCACCTGCATGTTGCAAACAAGGTAACAGTGCCTACTCTAAATATTTTCAACATTCACGTCGGTGTAGTCCATTTTGCAAACAAAAAATTTTGTAGTGACTTTTGTGCAATATTGCATCTATTGTTTTGACGTTGTCATCATGTCCGATCAAAGTTTTTGTGTGGTAAATAATGCAATAAAGGTGCCTCCTCTAGGATTGTGCCAGCCCAAAATTTATTTTGCAAACAGGTGATATTTGAGTGACCTTTGCATAATGTCACATCCATTGTTTCAACGTTTTTTGCTGTGTCTAATTGAAGCATGCACAAATAATTGTTTCCTGATAAGTTTGATGCCCCAAATGCATTGGCGTGACTTGTTTTGTGAACATGAGACTTTTGAATGACTTTGCATGAAGTTACATTAATTTGTCATCATTCTCATCATATTTGATCGTGTTGAATGTGAGATATATACATAAGTCAACATCCCTCTCCCCCCCCCCCCCCCCCCCCCCCCGCCCTTTCTCCCCTCTCTATTCCTCATTTTCAGTCTGTGATAGTTGCAAGTGGAAGAAAAGAATGATGTAGGTTGTGGTAGTGAATTGTTTCCATTCAATGGGTGATTGGAGAACTTCAAGGGCGTTGTAGTGTTGGAAAGAAATGCCAAGGGAAGCTGCAGTTACGTTGGATGGTGAAGTTTGCCAAAGCGTGATGGTGGAAGGAGTTCCAGATAAAGGAATGCAAGTGATTCAGTTGCTGCTTGTGAACCAATCATAGTGGAAGAACTCTCCGAATGGCAAAGAATCACAGGAACATTAACCAATCAAGGTGGAAAGCTAAGTGCAAGATCCAAGAACTCAAATCTTGGTAAGATAAGGTTAATCAAGGTGGAGAAACATTGATTTCATCAAGTGTTCCTATTAATAATGTCACAAAGGTATTCTCCATTCATCTCTTATTATTTTAACAATCTGTAGCAAGTTGAATATGAACGAAACATCTTTGGTTCATAGAAATAGAATTAATATCTACCAATAAAACATTTTAGGGATGTGGAAGTAGTGCATCTCAAATTCATGTGATTAAAAATAGACTTAAATAAAACATTAATATAATTCTCATTATCTCTGATGAAATTGCAAAGTTTTCCCACATGCTTAAAATCTTCTTCAATCACTCACACTGAAATTATCTATTATGCAACTGATAAAATTCAAAGAATTTTCAATCAAAACATCCTCAAAATCAATCTCCCCATCATTCTCATTGGTTTCAATAATCCTCATTCATATTGATTTGCAAATTCCTACTATGACATTCATTAACATGACCAATTTAATAACAATTTAAAAAACATATTTTGGCAGAAATTTTGGATCCATCTGTAGAGAACTTCCATTTTTTGTACTTAAATAGTGGTGTTGGGAAGCTTAAAAAAAGGACTACATTAGACTATTTGTAAGAAAAAGACTCCAAATATGTAACAACGCTTTAGACACATAAATCTTTAAATTTTTTTTAAAATCCAATGCAAGTTAAAGAACATGTGATAGAAGTTCATGTGATGTCACACGCTCTTGATATTAGGTCTCAAAAAAGATCAAAATCTACATAAGAAGCATTTAAAATCCTTAATGACGTCATAATGCAACAACAAATCCAAATTTTTATTCATATATTTAGTCATTGTTTTAATCACTTAGTTTTAAATAGCTAAACTAATCAAATAAACAATCTAAAAAATATTCTCTTTTAAGATTTTTTCATTTCAATCTAAATGATGGTGTGGTTATATTATCTTAATTAAAAGCAAACTCAAATGTGTGACGATATCACTCAAATTAAGCTTGAAAAATAATCCAGTTCATCATGCACGTAAGCTTGAAGCATAATCCAGCCGTGTTAATTTGTTAAGTTACAATGATGTTATACCCCACTTCTGAGTGATATTATGATAAAACTTAAAACTTTGATGCCAATTTATTGCAAAACATCATAGGACATACGGTTCCTAATATTCATAAATGTTCATCCACATTAGAAATCTGAAACAAACATAATTCAATTCAATGATCGATTAAATAAAAATATTTAACAAGAATTTGAAAGCATTAAACTCAATGAGCCAACAGAAAGTTTGCACTACAATTGAAGCTATTGATGATAAATTTTTTTAAAATCAAGAACACTAGCAAAACCAAAACAAAAGTATCAAAAGTAAAAAAGATTAAGGAGAAGAATTTGCCAAGTAGAAGAAAATCTATGCAACACGTGAGTGCAGGAAGAAAGCTTCTCTTGAAACTTGCATATTGCACTTGACTATGCAAGAAGAAAACCATCCAATAGCCACCCATAAGCAATGTTTAAAATTGCGTATTCGGGTATTGAGGCGTTTTTCATTCGTGAGGCGAGGCGTAAGCCTCAAAATAAAAAAATTGCATAAATAATGATAAATTTTTTATATACTAATTAGTGAATAATATAAAACATAAGATATGAAGTAAAATCAAAATATCTCAATAATAAGACAACATGAAATATAGTTCAACTCAAAATTCTATCTTTCCCAAATCCCAGTATTTTTTTCATTAACATATAATTCCAATTTCCAAAAATAAATAGCAATGACATATCACATAAGAACTCATAAGTCAACACTGTCATCACTAAGGGGTTCTTCATTTGAATCATCATTATGGCGAACTGTTTTCTCCCCTTCTTCATTTCCTATAGAGTCCAATGTCGGGCATTTACTTCAAGATTTATGTAAGTTTTTTAATATATATAGCGTGAGGCGTAAGCCTCATACCAGTGAGGCAAGGCGGGCCTCAAGGCGGGCCTCAACAAAGTTGAGGCGCAAGCCTCATAAAAAAACTCGAGGCGTAAGCATCGAGACGTTTTTTTACTGGAATTGCGCAAAGGCGGGCCTCAAGGCGAGCCTCATATTGCGCAATTTTTAAACCATGCCCATAAGATTGAGAAAGAAATTATGAAATTTTCTTTAGCCAAAATTTCCATGCCTCAAATTGATCTATTTATAGTAGCATCGTAATGCTACCTAGATAAGTCTCTGGAACTCCTTCCAGATTCATGTCATATGCTAAATAATCGTACGCAAAAATTTTGAATCAGTCCAGCGATGGTATATACTCTCTCTATCGGCTAAAATACAGAAGGTCATGTAATGCCAAAATAATCCAAGTGAATAAACATAGGTGGCAGAGGAAATAGCGCAAAAAGTGTATGCAATACTCCGCAAACCATGTGATCAAGAAAGTAAACAAAACCCAAATAATTTAGTATTAAATCACACCATCCAAATAAAAGTTGAAAACAGCAGTTAATTGAACCAAAGAAAATTCCAGAGAAAGCATCATCCCGACTAAATCAAAGCGAATTAAGAAATCAAAACAATAGAGAATGTATCTCATTCTCATAGGCCACATCATGCCAGGTATGCTTCTCAAATAACTAAAATTGAAAATAATAAATAAACCACGAAATTTAAAAAAAAAAAACTAAAAAAAAATTAAATCATTTATACTAAACATCTCCGAGGAGTGTAAACTTATAGATCTCCATCAAACAGATAAACTCCACCCTTCGGACTGTCGAAAAAATTAAATATGAACCAAACACAAGTGCAGATGTTGAGATACGGTACTCCACGTGGTCAAAAATTAGAAAAACAGTTTATTTATGATAAAGAATAATAATACAGCAATTTTGTCACACGTACATGTTCCACCAAATAGAGGACTCATCTTCCTTCCATAAAACAGCCGCAAATGATGCAAATGATGAATAGTCCTTCGCAGCTTGACGTAGGAATGGAACAGCACGTTCTCCGGTTTTTGAGAAGATAATAACCTTTACCTGTTGTTTTAATTAAACAAGAAACATAAAGCTAAGTGGTTATAGAAGAAGAGATTATAAATAACTCAGAGATCATTAATATCGTAACTCTTAAACCAAAACCACAGAGGCAAAATAGAACAAACCTATCAAGATAAATATTTTGAAATTCGAGCACCAAATCAGTAACATTCTATAAAAGTAGATAGATGAGTAACTAACAAGAAAACAAGACATTTAAATAAATATAACATAAAACTAGGAAATTCTTTGACGCAGAAAGTTTAATTGTAGATTCATAATCTCGTGGATTGTCCTACGAGAAATTATATGACTACACAATGATTATCAGGCAATTCTAAAATAATATAGATACTATCTATAATACCCAAAGTTTGTTAAAAGTAAGTAGGAATATTTCTCAATAAAATCATCCATTATTTTTTTTTTTTCATATATGGGAAAATGTCAAATTATTTTATTAGCTTTTAATTTTAATTTTGATCCTTATAGTATAATTATCTGTATTCATGTAAAAGGCATGTTATCAATTAAATGAGTTTGTTCTGAACACTTAATTAAAAGTATTCGCTGTAATAATACTTAGCATTAATTTAAATAAATGATATAATTGCTAAAGCAAATAATCCATTTTCCTATTTACGATTAATGTAGCATATCCACTTAGCTTGACATGCAATGGCTGATCTCTCTCATACTTCATCCAACGGATAGCATTAATGTATAGTGGCTTAGTGGAATTAATTATATAATATTATAATAAAGAATGTATTTTTAGTGGAATGGTTATATTATTATATTAGCAACACCTGTAGCCATTCTTTCATTTTATTTTTCCTTCCCATTCAAGAGATGAAGCTCTGCAACCGTGGGAGAACTGGAGTTGAAAGAGGCGGGTTGTGTGTGGGAATTTCAAGCTTGGTAGCTGATTTATCGTGTAATGAAATTGAGGTAGGAGTTTTAAGCTTTCAAAAATCTAAGATAGCAATTTCTGTAATCTTTGTGTTGAATTACAATTTTGAAATTTCTAAAATATAGCTGAAGGTGGTGGTTACTTAATTCAAAAATATGGAGAAATGAACTGGTACAATAGTGACCAAAATTTGGAAAAGGTGTTGTGTTGAATGAGGAAGTTAGTGAGGGTTGTTTACAAAAGGAAAAGGAGAAAGAATCGGGATACCAAGGTGAGATACCCAAACAAGGTTATAAGAATTAACAAATGTTTTATTGTCGCACTCCATCTTCATTATGTTTATGATCACATGTATTCTAGTTTATTTTGGTTATTTGAATGAATATGATTGTTTATGTATGAATTTGTTTATGTAAAGAATAATCTTTAGCAATGTAAATGATTTAGTAAGCATAGAAGGGTAAATATTTCTAAAGCGCACATAAAGGGTACCTAAAGTGCACATAAAGGGCACCTAAAGGGCACCTAAAGCGCACGTAAAGGACACCTAAAGGGCACCTAAGCGCACCTAAAGGGCAACTGAAGGGCAGTTAAAGGGCACCTAAAGGGAAGCTAAAGGGTAACTGAAGAGCAGCTAAAGCGCAACTATATCATCAAAAGCATATGCCACTAGCTCTAAAAAGGATGACTATATGAAAAGTGAAATAAGTTATATATGGGGGATAGGCCGCACAAGTAAAGGCGAAAGACCTGATGAGGTAAGCCTACATTCTTAATTCTAGAAGTTGAGAAATTTGACTCAACCCTGAATGGGAGAACAACTTTCATTCTAAAAGTTGGGAAATTAGACCCAACCTTGAATTGGAAAGTTGAATGGTGCAAAAGCTTATAGTCATTCTATAACTTATTTAAAGATGTGGAATAGTTTTGGAAAAATAAATAATACTACTAGGCACTTTCAGGCTCAATATGACATTTCAATATGTGTTTTAATTATGTTAGCATAGTTATGGTATTTCTTAATGGTTCATTATTATTTCTTATAACTTGCTTGCGTATTTCATTGAGCCAAGCTCATTAGCAGTGGTTGTACTGCAGGAAAGGGGAAGTAGCCCTTGGGACAATAAAAAGAGGTGACCGTTCTTTTAATGTAAGTACGTTTTGGGGTGCAAGATATCTAAAGCGAGATCTGAATGCTAGGTGTAAAGACTTTTGGGTATGTGAATGAATTTTAAAAGTTTTAGTAGAGCTCTGTATTTGTTTTAATTATGTTGAGATTCAATAAGGTATATTACATGCTTCCTGTTGTTAAGTGTGGAGTTTGATACGTTGAAATCGTTCTCTGTTATACTCCAGTTCGTGGTAGAGGCTGAGTCAAACTGGGGTGTGACACTATCTATATGTTGAAGAACAACATTACAAAATGCTCACTTTCCCTTAAAGAATCAAACTAGAAGATCCAATCAGCCAGCGACAAAATTATAAGAAGAGTTGATGCAGTACAAGAAATGTATACAATTTATTTCATTAATTTTAAATTATCATAATATTTTAAAATTATTTCAAGGACTTTGTTTTAGTTTTAAATGTATTTAATTTTATGCTTATCTTTATTTTAAATTAGATGATAGGATAGCATTATTTCCATAAGTTGGTAATGTTTGCAATTGAATTACCAATAATTGTAGAATGACTCGAGGTGTAACGTTTCTAATTCAAATTTCATATGACATAATGAATAATGCAGAAAAGAACAAAAAATTTAACAAATCACAAACACTTAACCTTAAATAGTTAATCATTACTTTGGATGGAAGCAACAAAAATTAAGAAAAACAATTTAGATAAAAGGGCAAACACCTACTAGAAATAATGAATCAAAAAACAAAACAAATAAAGCCATACAGTGAGCTGAAATTTGCATATTTATTTGATGGAGGATGTTATATCTTGAACGGGTTTGAAATATTTTTTATCGAGTTTAGTATATAAAATAATGCATTATCCTGATGGACAAAAATATTATTTTGTTATGAACTCCATAATAAAATGAATTTTTTTAATTTTTGTATGTGAGAGATTTCCACCTATAAAATATAATTAATTGAATTGAGTTTATTTTTATTCTAGAGTACAGATTCCCTATAAAATCAAACCCCTAGGTTAATTAAATGCCAAAGATATTTGGCTCTTTAAAAAACTTTTGACTAAAATAGTGGTTTACATTTGTTTATCAAAATAATAACTAACATTTTATATTATTTTAATAAATTCATTTCAAAGATTTAATCTTTAGAATTTACAAAATGTTTGCATCAAATTAAAATTCATTTTTAACAGTGTCGTTGTCGTGTCCCAAGTCCTAGATGAGAAAAATGAATGATTGTGTTATGTAGTCAACAGTCAACGTTAAACTTGTTGAATAATCATGACATGAATCCTTTAATACATTGTCTTAATGCTAAGGCATTCCTTAGAAGTGGTGCGTTATATGGCTTGAATAAAACGAGAAATGTGCAAGGGGCACCAGCGCTCAAGTGCAGTAATAAATAGTCCGTGAAACTAAAATTATGATATGAACTTAGATAAATTAATAAAATTAATAGATATTTTGATTCATAAAAAGATAAATATTCTATGCATTCAAGAAATTAAATAGGTTGGAGAGAAGGATAAGGAGATTGAAAGTTTAGGATTTAAACTATGGTATTATGGTAAGAGTCGTAATAGAAATTGTGTAGATGTGATTATAAATAAGAGTTTGAAGGATAAAATTATAAAATTAATAAAATTGAATATGTAATTATAGCTTTAAATATTGTTGTTAATGCTAAGATTATTAAAATTGTAAGTGCTTATGCTCAAATAAGTTTGGATTTGTCTTCAAAATTGAAGTATTTAGAATGACTTAGAAGAATTAATATAAAAGATACATCTTAAATAAATAAAAAATTATTGGAGGAGATTTAAAGAACATGTTGGTAGAAATATAGATGATTTTAAAAACATTGATGGTGACTATGAATTTGGAGCAACTAATGAAGGTGGTAAGACCATATTAGATTTGACTATAGCTTATAATTTTGTAATTATTAATACCTTATTTAAAAAGGAGATAAACATCTCATTACTTATAAAAATGGATATAGTTAAACTCAAATTAATTATTTTTTATAAGAAAATAGACCATTTAGATTGCAAACATTGTAAAATTATTTAGAATAAAAGTTTGTATCTAACATCGCTTATTAGTTTTGGAATTTAAGATTAAGGATCAAAATATAAAAATAAAGTAAAATGTTATTCTAGGATTAAATGAGAGCATTTAGAAAATACTAACAAAATTATTTTTGAGAATAAGATTTTAAATCTTAAGATTTTTTCTGTACATGAGCAAGCTAATATTATGTAAGAAAATGTAGCTAGTGATATTCAGAATCTTGCAAACGATATGCTTGGAATATCAAAAGTAAAAGTTCCTAATAGTAAAAATAGTTGGTATTGAAATCAAAATGTGAAAAAAAAAGATAAAAAATAAGAAGCTTTGTTATAAAAATTAGTTTAGATCTACAAACTTTGATAAATAGGAAAGATATAAAGAGAACTATAAGAAGTCTAAAAAAACAATATGCGATGCAAAGATTTTAGCTTTTAATGATTTATACAATAGATTAGATGCTAAGTAGGGCGAAAGATATATGTATAAGTTAGTCAAATAAATAGATAGTAAAAAGAATTTACTTCAAGTGAAGTGCATTAAGGATGAAGATATAAAATTGATTTTATTATAAGAGGATATTGATGAGGACATCGGAATTTCAACGGCTATGATCTTGAGTTTATTTTATTTTTGATGTGTCTTATGTACTAGTTTATATTATATTTCTATTTTTCCCATTTTAGCCCTAGGGGTGGTCATGTGATGTTGTAGCGCGAAGGGCTTTTTAGTCTTTGTTTCTTTTCTTTTCATGAGGCCTATTTATAGGCCAACTCTTTTGTGTTTTTGGATGATGAATATTGAAAAGAAATTTTAGTTTTCTTTGGTTGATCTCTAACTGAGTTCATGAGAGGAGAGAACCTAGGCGGGTGAAAGCAATACCCGTCAACCGTGGTGGATTCCTTGATTCGCGGTTCGTCGTCTTCTTCTTTTCCCCTACACCCCACTCCCTTAATTCCCCATAACACCTGCCGGCCTTCCCCTTCCACTTCTCTGTTTTCTTTTTATTTTTCTCAAAAGATCAACCTCTTCCTTTAACCCCTAACGCCGGCCCCCTTGGCTCCCAAGCCGCCGGCCTCCAGTCAAGGCCCAACGGCTGACCCCAGCCCACCACCCCTCATTTTCCCATACTCGACCACCACCTCAAGACCCGCCGGCCTCCCTTAGCCGTTTCTTCCCCTCCACCCGACCCAACTTCCCCATCTTAACTCCGCCCCCAATTCCATACCAAACTCCCCCCCAAGCTCCACCACCGGCCACATGCTTTCCCTCTCCTTGAATGATGAATTAACTCATCATTAATACTTGCCTAAAATAGCGTAAGTGAGTTGGGAAATAAATCTCAACAATTTGAAATTCAAATTTTGAATTTCAAGTAGTTTTCTAAATTACAAAGCCATATTAGGCAAGTCTTGTATCTAATCCCAATTTTAATTTTAAATTGGGTCGGAATGATTTATCTCATCCCAAACTCCACTTCCCTCCAAAACCCCTTCTTTCCTAATTTGGATTGTTTTTAACTTAGAAAGAAATTCAAATTCAAATAAATTCAAATCTTTCATAATTATTACATCATATTTGAAAACCCTCTTCATTCAATCAATTAATCAATCCTGAAATTAATTGATTAATTGCTCCATAACTCACATACATTGAACTTGGACACCTTTCTCTCCCCTCTCTCATGGTCGGGCTGTTGACGAATATTTTCGTATCAACCCGACCCCGATCGAGCCCAACTAGACTCGATCGTGCTCGATCGACCCAATCGAATGTCGTCGAGACGAAATTGACTCAAATCGAACCCCGATTTAATTAAATTGAATCAAATTAATTTAATTTAAATCAAATCAATCCAATTCAAACCCCGTCGAGCGTCGTCGAGTTCAATTCGACGCAATTCGGCACCGATTCGAGTTCAATTTCATGAATTTAAATTGATTGAACCCAATCGGACCCAAACCGACCCAAACCGGTTCGGGTCGAGTCCAATCCGGACTCAATTTCAGCCCTAATTTCTCAATTTGGGCTGAATTTGATTTTCAAATCAAATTCCCAAATCAATGGCTCAGATTTCATCTTGAAATCTGCCCTAAAACCTCTCATTCCACGTGTGAGAAGGGGGATTGGCCCATTTTGGGCGGTGCTTTGTGCGCCTCTAAGAGAGACGAGCGGGAGAAGGGGGAAGCCATTCGGCTTCCTTGTGTTTTCCGCCCCGACCCAGAGCGAAAAGAGGGAGAGATCGGGAGAGGGGGAGCATTCGGCTCCCCTTGTGTTTTCGGCCCCGTCCCGAGCGACACACAGAGAGGGAGAGATCGGGAGAGAGCCTTTCGGCTCTCTGTTTCTGCGTCCGTCCCAGCCCAAACCGAGGAGAGGGAGGCGGGAAAGCTCTCCCCCTCACGATTTCCTTCAGCAGCCCTTGCGTGAAACCGAGATCAGAGGAGAGAGAGTCGCTTGGCTCTCTTGTTTGCGTGCGCCACTCCCAGACGAAATCAGGGAGGATCGACTACTTCCTTGCATAAGGGCTTTTCAGCACTTGGTTTGGGCTTTATCTCTTCCACTGTTCTTCTCAGAAACAGTGAGAGGCTGTTGCTTCTTTTCCTTTGAGTGGAAGGAGGTGAAGTGGAAGAGCTCTTGAAGACATTGGAAACATTTGAGGATCATTTGCTCACTGTCATTGGTTCCTCTCCCTCTTCCAACCGTTCCTTCAACTTAGGCGACCTCCAAACAGCAAGGACAGCAGTTGGAACATTCTGGACAGCAGTTTGGTGCGCCTTTGACAGCAAATTCACCTCTCGGAGCAGCTTGGACAGCGGCTTTGGAGCTTGGACAGCGAGCCGAAACTTGGATAGGAGCGCTAGGACAACCCGGGGAAGGTAAAACACTAAAACTTAGTGAAACCTAGGGTCCCCCAAGGCCTTTGTTGTGTGGATGACGTCCCCAAACCATAGGTCCCTTAGAAGCTTCGTTTTGTGCTTCCCTAAAACCCTTCGTTGGCTGTCCTCTCCGCAAAACAATGGAAATTCAGTGATTTCCATTTGTTTGCTCTCTTGTGAGAGCCAAAGAGACATGCCATATGCGTGGGGTGGTCGGATTTGTATCCGACAACCCCTCAAATGCATGTAAGAGCATTCATATTGTGCCCAATCCATCACCCACAATCATGCCCTAGGGTAGACGCTATCATTTGACCTCAAAGTCAATGATGATGCATAGGTTTGGATTGTAACTAGTTGCATGCATTTCTCATTTAGATGCATTGTCATGAAAACAAATAGACACCCAAATCTAGGAGAACTTTTGCATGCATAATTTTAGTTACCTCTAGAGTTTTGTTTAATACATGTGTTGAGTTTAATTGATTTGGGCTTCCTAGTCGTTGTGAGGCATATAGACTTTCAAATATCTATGTAACAAATCTCACAACATAAAGAGTCAATTAAGCTTATATCTTGTACCATATAAAACTTAGAGCATGTAGTAGCAATCTTGAAACTCATCTATGAATTGCGTGCACCCTTCTTTCAAGTACGAGTCATGGCAAAAGTGACTTACGAGTTGCGAGAAGTGTGTATGTGGTGAAGTTTGTGAGCTCCAATGAGGTTTTGTGAGTGCTTGAAGATGAATTTAGTCAACTATTGGAAACATCAAATCATTGTGGGGTCTCCCATAGACTTTCCAAAGTCTATATTGTAGATCTCACAAAGTATGTTGTTGATTAAGTTCATGTACAACATTTTACAAAACAAATACTTGATTGCTTTCAATCATCAAATTCCCTAATTTGAAGAATCATCGCCACATGCATGCATTCTAGGTTCTTCTTAGATCATACCAATTTGATCATAAATCTCCTAGAAGCCATAAGGATAGATCCCCCCTATCCAAATTTCTAAATCATGCCCAAAAGTGGTTTAGAAACCTCTCCTAAGAACTTAGGAAATCTATCTTCCTTCCTCCAATTGAGTCCAAAACATTCATGGAGAGGTGGGGAATTCCCTTTTGTGCATAATACTTGGAGCATTCTCAAAGCTCCAAGTTTTAGATTGCGTGAATCATTTGCAACTTGGAACCAAATCCCAAGTTCTCCTATCTCCATTGTTGGCACATAAAACCAACGAATATCTTCTTATGCAAAATATCCTAAGGCTCCTCAAGCCTTTAAGCATTTCATTGCATGAGTCCTCCCGCTTTAGGACCAAAATCCTAAGTCATCTCTTCACTTGTTGATAACACAAAAGTAGCAAGTGAACCTCTCCCATTCATGTCTCCTGATCATGTCAAAGTTGATTTAGGAATCCTTTTTAATGCCTTAAGGTGCATCCTTCCTCTCTTCAAATGAGCCCAAAACATTTGTAAGAAGGTAGGAAGCTCTCTTTCTATGACCCAAAGGTTGTAGGAAAGATCTTCTCATTCTCCTAACCTAAATTAGGAGAGTGTACATCATTCTTTGAATGTCAAATGTTCAAGGAACTTTCAAGAGTTTGCAACTCCAAAGTGCATCTCATTCTTCTCCATCCCTCCAACCCAAATTGGAGGAATGAATTCCCCCTCTTTGGACACCAAACGTCTAAAGGAAATCCTCCAATTTGTAATCCCTAAGTTGCATTTTGGAAAATTCCTTTTCCTACAAGCCCAAATTGTAGGAAACCTCTAAATGTCTCTTCATTGGCCTAGCTTCAAATTAGGTAAATGAAATTATCTCCCTTTGAACACCAAATGTTCAAGGGCACTCATGAAGGTGGAACCTCTAAGTTACACATGATTTTCCCCTTTCTACAACCCAAACGTTGTAGGAAGACCCTCTCATTCTCCTAAAAAACACAAAATTAGGAGAATGTGTACATTTCTTTTGGACATCAAATGTTCAAAGAATGTTCTTGAACTTGCAACCCATAAGTTGCATTTCCCTTTCCCTTTCCTACAAGCTAAGATGGTAGGAGAGCATCTAAACCTATCTTCATGCTCTCAAACCTAAGTTGGGAAAATGAATTCCTCTCTTTGAACACCAAATGTTCAAAGAGGTTTTAGAAGCTTGCAACCCAAAGTTGCACATTCTCTTCTCCTTTCTACAACTCAAAAGTTGTATGAAAGTCTTGTTCACTCCACTCATGTTGTGTGAATCAATTTTATTTCAAATCATCTATTTGTTGAATCAAAATCAACAAATAGTTCAATGCAAAAATCATTTATTTGTTGAACCAAATTCAACAAATAATTTCATATCAAGCAAAGAAGAAACTCCTAGCTTTCTTCCATTCTCCTAACCCTAATTAGGTGAATAAATTCATCTCTTTGGACATTCAAGAATCCAAAGAACCCTTGATGTGTAGGCCAAAACTATACATCATTCCCTTATGTTTGCTTAATCCGAACATAGCAAATTAAATGTCCATCATTGAATATAAAAGTTCAATGAGAATCCCTCTTGATTTGTAGCCCCAAAGCTACAAATCTTTCCCACTAATTGAACCAAACTCAATAAGTGACTCAACTTTATTTGCCTAATCCGAATTAGGCAAATGAAACTCAACTCTTTGAATACAAAATTCAAGGAGACTCTTTTTGATTTGTAGCCTCAAAGCTACTAATCTCCATTCACTTCTATAGGTTCCAAAGGCCTTAGAAAATGTCATACCTTAGCCCAAAAGCTATAGGTTCTCTCTCCTTCAACTCCAAAGTTATAGGAGACTTTCCCTCCCTTTGGCTCCAAAAGTTAGAGGGAGTTCCCCTACATTTAGCCCAAAAGCTAAATGTTGAATTTCTTTCTCCTCTTAGCTCCAAAAGCTAAGGAGATTTCTCCAACATGTAGCCCAAAAGTTACATGTTGGACATCTTCCTTAGACCCAAAATCTAAGTAATCTACTTCATTCAACCCAAAATTGAATGATCTTCCCTATGACATTTAAAATGCCAAACTCATAGATGTCCTTAGGAATTATCCAATCTGCTGAAGTTCATCCTACCCTATTGGATGGATTTCACCAAGTCCTAAGTGAAACCCCTTAGGCAAGTCTATCTTACCCTATTGGATAGGCATTTCTCTTATCCAAACATTAAGAGAACTCTAAAACACCTAAAAATTACTTAGGTTCCCTTTTGATACAATGATCAATCATCTCCCCCAAAAGGTGGGATGCCTACATTATTGTATCTTAGGATTCATAAGTAACAGGCTTGCCCAAAAGCAAGCATGTGGTTACTTTATGGGTTATTCATAACCCTCCTAAATATGAAACATTTAAAAATCAAATAAAATCTTTAAGTCACAAACAACTTAAAGTGAAATCACCCTTGGATAAAGATTAAACATCTTCCTTCCAAAATAAAATCAAAGACCCTTAGTGTGACATGCTACACAAGCCTCACACACTTAGGTGCACAGCCCCTTAGGCATGCTAGGACTAGGATTTTTCTTTTCTGCGCATGTGATTGATGTTGTGGTGTGATTGCCCTTGGATTGTCTGTGTGTGGGCACTTGCCCTTAAGTGGATAGTGTAGAAATATACTTGTTCTTCTTGCAGGTGGCCATATCTAAAAGGGGGGCGCTCATAAATAATAATAAACTGCTTGTATGACAGGTGCTGCTTAAAACCCTCCAAAGATGTGGCCAATAGGGTAGAAGTAGATTGTTTGGCACCTTAAGTGCTAAACAAAATTCTGGATGTAATGCTTTATCATATAAACTGCTTCTAATCCATTGCAGGTTTGAGTCATTTTCTTTTCAAACATGTATTTGGTAGAATTAGGATGTAAAACTTGTGGGGGTTTGGAGCAAAAGAATGAAGTGGACTAGAAGGATGTACCTGCAGAGGTGAAGCCCAATGTCCATTCAAAAGTCAAGATCCTGAAGAACCCCACAAGTAGAGTCTGTAAATTTGACTGGGTTGTATAATGGCAGGCAACTCAGCTGCCAAATCTGGTTGTAATAATGTGGACTCTTTACATTTCCTTTCATTTGATATAAATAAAAGCATGCTTTGATTGTCTACTTGAGTGCGCAATAGAAATGCATGTCTTTCCTAGGTTTCTTCTCTTGTTTTTGTGGGTGTGGCCTGGACTTGATCACGTTAGGCTCTTAGGATAAAAAACTAAATTTTCTACCCCTTAACATGTAAGCAACCTAATAATAAAATCAAATTAGGCTCCATGTCTTTCAAGTAAGAAAAATTGCATGGCTCCCTCTAAGGAGCCAAGTTTTCAAAATTGAAATTAATCATGCATAGCCCAAGCATGTTGCATATAGAAAGCCCTCACTTAAGGATTAGATAACAAAAGTCTTTTTCTTTATGAGTCAGCATTTGCATACCCACATGCTAAGGCATCTTGGCCTCAAAGCCAAGCTATAAGACCTACCTTCTAAATAAAAACAACCATACCACTCTACATTTGCATTGAGACCGAATAGCATGGTTTTAAAAGCGATTAGGAGGGTTAACTGGTAGTCCCTTCCAGGCGGGACAATAAATCCAGAGGTCGGGCGGGGCTATGCCTCTTGTGAGGTTTAGCTTGTAAGTCCTTCTTTGCACTCGTTAGATCTAGGTTCGAGGCACTACCTATCGGTAGTCCTCACCTTAGTCTTAGGGTCCGAGGCAAGGGTTGATTTCAAATCACCCTATAAGCCCTCCCCTTTTCGGGCAATTCCTACAACATATGTTGTTGGAATATAAGTCCCAACATTCTAATAAAATGTTCAACTCAAACCAAATTTAGTTGCTAAAATGTAAAACCCAACATAGGATAGTTTGGGTACCTCTGAGTTTCACCTCAGAATCAAGTGCCCCTACTTCAACTCCTTTGGCTTTCTTTCTCAAAAATCTGATTCTAAGTTGATCAAATCTCTTCCTTGAAATTCCTAAAGGCCAAAACCCTTTAATCAAGACTTTCATGGATTTTAAAACAACAAAGAACAAACCTTTTAGCCAACATTTAAATGACTTCTAAAGAAAGCAAAACCACTAGTTTAATCAAAAGTGTTCCCAAATCAAATTTGGGATGTAATTAACCATAGGGGCTTGCCCCTATGGGATGTCTGTACCCCAGAAATAAATAAACCCCGCTCGACCAAACATCGAGTGGGGGAATCTCTGTTAAATAATTGTAAATTTTATGATTGAGTCCATAAGGAGATGATATTTTTACCCTCCGGGGTAATATATCGTATTCTTATGCCGTGCCCGATTATAAAATATGCAATCCGTTCGAGGATACAAAAATTCTCCAACAGATTTTCTGGCGACTCCGCTGGGGAGGATGTCTCTTTTCATCTAAACTAGTGGTTTTCAATTAGTCATTTTAAATGTTGGCTAAATGGCATTTGCAAAATCAAATTTGTATTGTATGCCTCTCCCTTAGCAAATTTGGGTTGAGTGATGTCAATACAAGCAAATGCAAATCAAGATGAACTTTCCAAATCACTTTCAAAAGTGAGAAAGATGAACTTTTATTTTCAAATCAACCATTTTCAAAAAAAAATTCACATTCTCAAATATCAAATTTCAAAATCTTCTCTTCACCATAATTGTTGTGGTTGTATGAAATTTACAACCAAACAATGCCAAATGGTGTGAGGTTTCAAAACTCAAACAAATTCATCCATCATCCATTAAATCCAAGTCACAGTTGTTGGTGGTCAGTGATTCAAGTCAGTGGTCAGAAAATCCAGCAAAAAGTACAGTGATTGGTTGATGTTGTGATAATTGGATTCAAGGAAGTACAACAGAAAGGTTGATACAACAAATTCTGATTTTCAGGAAAACTCTAAAGTTTGGAATTTCAACAAAGCTGAGATGGAAGGCAAATTGGTTTTCAAATTTGGTAACCACCTACAGTTGTCTTTTGATCAATCTCAATTTGCTCTAGGAGATTTGATAAAATTTGGACAAGGTTTTGAGGATGTGGAAGTCCTTTTCCAAGGCCCGATCCCTTCCGAAGTGAAAGTCTTAGAAAGCCAACACCCATCTGAGAGGGTCCTTGAAATTAGCTTACCTGTTAGGGAGAGGTCACCTCCTCAAAACAGTAGGAAGAGGGTGGCTGAGGTCTCTCCAAAAGCCTTAGCCTCTCAACCTTTCGCATGTGGTAGGTTGACCTTCCCTAAGGTTCAAAAGTCTAGTCAAAGACAAAGCACCTTAACTCCAGTTTTGCCTAAAGAGGTAGCAGTTGAGAGACAGTGTGAGACAGTTCAGTCTTTAGCAATTGTCCCAAGCCCCTCAGAGCATGAGAAATTGTTTCAGTCCAGTCAATATGAAGAAGGGGCTGGTTCCACCTATGTTCTAACCAAGTCTCAAAGAAGAAATAAAAACAAAAGACTTAGAAAGAGGTTGGAAAAGGAGGAGCAAGCTGAGTTAGAGGCTGAGATGATGGAGCTCTCTCCTCTTGCTAAGGGTAGTGAATTTTACCCTCCTGTGTTTTGGAGTGAAGAAGATGTTGATGAAATAGTAGCATCACCTCCAAGACCTTTAACTAAATTTTCCAAAAGCACACCCGAGGAAAGGGTAAAGCAGTGGGAGAATGACATAGAAAATGTTTTCCAAAGAGTAGCTTACAAAACCCGCTCAACAAAAGAGAAGGTAATTAAAGCTATGAAGAATGTGATTTGCAAACGTGTTGATACAATCCTTAGGGAGAACAAAGATCCCAAGGATAGCAAATTGATTGTTCAGCCATCACAGAAAGATATGCAACAGTTTGCCCGACAGCCAGCTGTGTCAGCATTGGTGGATGGTTATGATTTCAAATCTCACCGGAAAAGAGCAGTCAGTGAGCAGATAGTTCTAGTTGACAGTTCAACAATTCCACCTAAGATCTATGGCAGACCAAAGGCTGATTACCTTGATCGCCAAGTGGTCCCTTGGTCTTCTTTGTCAGTTTCTAGTAAATCTGATGTACCTACTAGGTTTAGAAGGCCTCCCAAAGAAAACAAACCTTCTAGTCCTCTTGATGAGCCACATTCTGGGGGTCACATTCAAACTCCACCTTTGGATGAGGTAAATTTGGGACACCAAAAATTCCATACCTCGTCATCTGGGGTGAAGGAAGAATGGAGACCCAAGGTGGTGGCTCCATCTGTGGTACATTCCCCTCCTAGTTGTGTTGATTCCAAAGACAAAGGGAAAGCACCCATGGAAATTAACAGCTACGAAGAATACTACCCTTCTCCTGTCAATCCCTCAACAAGTAAAACTGTTGAAGAAATGATTGAATACTTGAAAGATAGCCTCAAGAAAATTGACGAAGATGAAAGGAGAGAAAAGGAGGAAGAAAACTACAAAAAGTTGCTCGAGAATTTCAATCCTGATGAGGATGATCTCTTGGATGAGGAGGATATCCTTGTTATCCACTATGACATAGGAGGATCCTCTCTTTCAAAAGACCCTCATGCAAATGAATTGTTGGAAGTGGAGGAAGGGAGTGAAAATCCTTAAATTTGTGCTCTACAACAGCTTAAAAAAAAAAAATGGACAAGAGGTTGGATGAGACGACATTTGCCAAGATAGCTCTCACTACTCAACTTTTGGGGCTCCAAAAGGTCCTAAACACAACAGTTGAGTCTTTTACCAATACAAAGGAAGCAGAATCAACAAGTGCAGCTTCTTTGCCTCTAATAGTGTGTGGTCAGAAAGAACAACACTAGTGACTTGCTTACAGTTGTAGATGGTTGACAATTATCTTTGTCTAAATCTTTCCTAAAGATTGTAAACAAACTACCCAAAATCCCATTGGAGTTTCCAAAAAGAACTCAAATGCCCACAAAAAGGCCTCTTTTGATGTTCCTTTAAATAACTCAATGGGTGGAAAGGGTCCTTTACCCTTGAAACTTCATGAAAGAGAGTTTCAATGGTGAATGAATAAAAAAAAAAGAATCAATTTTCAAAATCAAATGGGTTATCCTTCTAAGTGGCAAAGGGAAATCCCCCAAGCCAATCTCTCTTTCCGATTTCATGTATGTTCCAAAGGGTGTTAATGAAATGAACGATCCTTCTGCGTACGTGCAATCTGTCCGTTCTGATTCTAATAACAAACAAACTACAAAGGAATCTTTTCAATTCTTTGAATCAAGTGAATCAAATTTTGGTGATGATCTACCCATGTACAAAATGCAGGGAGTAAAGATTGTCATTGAGCTCGAGTCACTTGACTTAGAGACAAATCGAGTGAAAGAAGAATCAAATTCTGAAGTTTTGGTTGATGTGACCTCAACTTCTGAGTCTGAGCAAATAACAAGGATAAATCTCAGAAGTGGTCATGTTGTATCATATCCAATGGCATCAAACAAGAGAAATAAAAAAAGAACTTTTCAATCAAAATGAGGGCGTGGTTCCACCAACACTTGCTCCACAAAAGCAAGTGGGTGGTGGACTACCAAAAGTGGATTTAAATGTACTAGCTCACCTTAGGAAACTCCTTGCGAGGTTGAGTATATGTGATGCACTCGTACTTTCTCATGAGATACGAGAGGCTTTGATCAAGGCTTTACTTGATCCTGAAATTTGTTTGGCTCAACCTGTAGAGGATTCCTTTGAGGAGGCTTTACACTTCAACAAATACCTAGAGTAACATTTTCTAATGAGAAGAGTGCTTGTTGGCCCAGGTGCATGGGTCAACACAATGAATCTAAGAACTTTGGCCCACCTCAATGTTGACACGCAGAAATTAACTTCTGACAAAATGATGTTGCGTGGCTTCAATGTGAGGGGGGACAAAGGGCCTTAGGCACAATTGCTCTTTCACTTTTAGAGGGAGTTCTAAAACCATTTAGTGTATATGAAATTGGGGAATATGAAGATGTTTCTTGCTATGTTCCAAAGAGGCTATCAGTGTTTTCAGACCTGTGATACCAACCAAAGATCAAGCAGAAATCAGTACACTAAAGACAAAGTCCCCATCAACTATCCAAGACTACCCTCAAGAAGAAGAACTTGAGGAAAAGATTAAGTGAAATTCTGCCCCTCCAACACAACAAGGTGGTAAGATGACACAATGAGTTTGTGATACAGTTCATGATAAAAGTCAAGAAGTGTGGAAGGTGAGGGGTACCAAAGCCCCATCTCCACCATTTGTTCCAAGAAGTCCCATCACCCATATAAGCTCAGGGTCCGATTCAAAGGCTGAGCCAAATTTGATGGGTAGTTTGACAAAGCAACAAAGAAGCTTCAACAAATCAAAGATGCAGTTTCAAGAATGGATAGACACTGAAAAGCCTATTTGGAACATTAAAGGAAATCTTCCAAGTGATGAAGATAACTCTCAAACAAAGAGGAGGTGTCTAATCTCACTAAAAAAAGAAGAAATTTGAATGAATGTGTAGAAGCACTAACTTCATTATCTGAAAGTACATTGGAAGAGTTGAATGTTTGCATTACACTCAAGTAAAAAAAAAATGTAGGAAAGGAGTGTGTCTTTCATAGCATACCCTCTTTCTTAAAGTTCAAAAGTGGGTGTAAACTTGACAACTTTCTATAAAAGAAATGGTAGAACTCCCACTTGTGTTAGAAACCTGATCAAAAGAGGTTTTGCTCCTTCTATGTGGTCTAAGGGCGAAGCTTAACACTTTGAAAATCTATGAAATTTCAAATACAAATTAAAGAAAAATAGACATGGTGTTGGCTTTGGTACCATCAGACCAATAGATGATGATATTTTTTTTTGTTTGGTTATTACCAACAATCTAGATGTTGATATGATCTTTACAAAGACCTTCAACGTTGTTGGGAGGTCATGTTTAGAGGCTAGCAACGGTCTGGATTACCTTCAAACTAAGGATGCACCCCTTGAGTTTGAAGAAAGAAATCAAATCAACAATCAGTAAGTTGAAAGAAATCAATTTGGGTACTGAAGAAAATCCACGCCCCACTTTTATAAGTGCTTTGTTAAATGAAAATGATGCCAATGGTATGGTACAACTCCTGACAGAGTTTAAGGACTGTTTTGCTTGGAGTTATGATGAAATGCCCGGATTAAATCCAGACATAGCGGTCCACAAACTTGCCATTCAACCAAATGTTGTTCCAGTCAAACAAGCTCCTAGAAGGATGCGTTTGGAGATTGAACAACAAGTGATTGAAGAAGTAAAGAAATTACTTGAAGCTGGTTTTATTAGAGAGGAAAAATACCCCTCTTGGTTAGCCAGTGTTGTCCCCGTTAAGAAAAAGAATGGACAGATTCGCGTATGTGTCGATTTTAGAGACTTGAATAAAGCATGTCCTAAAGATGAGTTCTCATTGTCAATCCCTGAACTCATGATTGACATTGCTTCTTCTCACGGTCTCTTTTCCTTTATGGACGGGTCCTCGGGGTACAACCAAATCAAAATGGCCCCGGAGGACGAGCAATACACTGCTTTTAGAACACCTATTGGAATATACTGCTATAAGGTCATGCCTTTTGGCCTTAAAAATGCTGGTGCAACCTACCAGCGCGCAATGACCAGAATCTTTGATGAACTCATTCATGACAAAGTTGAATGCTACATCGATGATCTCGTGGTCAAAAGCAAAAAAAAAGAGAGGATCACCTATTTGACTTAAGGGTTGTGTTCGATGGGTTTTGTCGGTACGACCTCAAGTTAAATCCTTGTAAGTGCACCTTTGGGGTGACTTCAGAAAATTTTCTTGGGTTTGTTGTTCGACACCATGGAATTGAAGTTATCCCTACTAAAATCAAGGCGATATTAGAAATGAAACCTCCTTGGATTCTTACTCAACTAAGATCTTTTCAAGGTAGGTTGGCATATCTAAGACGCTTATTCAATTTGTCTGGTAGATTGTAGCCCTTTCAAAGGACTCAAAATTCTACTTGGATGATAGCCATCAAAGGTTTTTGATGGTATAAAATGCTATCTCAAGTTCCCACTGGTTTTGGCCGCTCCTATTCTAAGGAGGCCGTTAGTTCTCTTCACTACAATGTTAAGTGAATCTCTTGAAGCTTTGTTGGCCCAAACCCAACAATGAAAGAAAAAGAAAAATGCTGTGTGCTACTCAAGCAGAGTTCCAAGCAGAAATGTTCTTCTGATCCGGTTGTGGACTGGGTCCGGATTATCAAAACCTTGGTCTAAGATTTCAAATCTTTCATCTTTCCCCCAAAAGGGAAGAAAATTCACCTTTCCCCAAAAGGAAAGGAAAACCAATTTTCTCTAAAAAGAAAATCAAGTTCATCTTTCTCCAAGTGAAAGTTCATCTCTTTCTTTCCCCAAAAGGAAAGTTTAAATTTATCTTTCTCCAAATGAAAGTCGAATGCAAATCTTAGTACCAAATGCTAAGTGTAGACATCCCCAAATAGGAGTCTTCTTATCAAATTTTGAGTTTAGGTAGAACTCAAACCTTCTAAGGTATCTCCTAGCTCACTCCTTTAGATCTTGTTCTAACCAAATTGGACGCCATAGATCTACCCAAATTTAGACTTTTAGTGGTTGCCAAAATACCCTTTAGTCTTTCCCAAATGTTAAGATTTATCTAGCCAAAATAGATAATCTTACGCCAAATACCTTTAAGGCCTAAGTAGTAGTCAAAATACTCTTAGAGTTTTATCTCACCAAGATGAGATAAACTCTACCTCTAGATGGTTGCCAAAATACCTCTTAGAGCTTGCCAATAGGTGCCAAACGCCTTTTGACCTTTAGGAAACAACAAATATTCCTAACCCCTTTCAAATGATAGTGAAAATATCTTTGAGAACTCTTTAGGTGGTAGCCAAGATACCCCTAACTTTTAGGAGATAGTAAGATATCCCTAAGACCCCTTTGGAGACACCAAATGCCTCTAATTTCTTTTCAAGTGATAGCCAAAATATCCTTGAAAATCTTGTAGGAGGTAGCTAAAATACCCCTAGCCTTTAGGTGATAGAAAAGTATCCCTAAGCTCTTTTAGAAGTTATCAAATTTCTTCTAATCAAATCAAATTCTTTCTAAAGATACCAAATATCTTTGGAAATCTCTTTTGGAAGTTGTCAAAATACTCCTAATTGATCTAAAATCTTTCTAGAGATATCAAACATCTCTAGGAACCTCTTAGAAGTTATCTAGATACTTCTAATCAAGTTAAATCATTTCTAGAAATGTCGAGTGTTTCTAGAATTCTTCTTAGAAGTTGCCAAAATACTTCTATTCCTATCAAATTCTCTCTAAAGATCTCAAATGTCTTTAGAGATCTCTTTAGAAGTTGTTAAAATGCTTCTAAATTCTCTTCCATGAGTAATCTAAAACTCTTTCCTTAAGGTGATATATAGAAATCTCCTTGCCTTTGTAGATCTTGTCTAAATCTAAGCTTAGACTTTCATAGATCTCTCTTCCTCTTTCAAATCATACTCTATTTGATTTGGAAGATCTCGTTTGATCATTATTTGGTCAACGCCAATATGTGTGGCGTACTTCTTTTCGTTCACCACACATATTGGGGGTCCTTTTGTTGACGAATATTTTCGTATCAACCCGACCCCGATCGAGCCCAACTAGACTCGATCGTGCTCGATCGACCCAATCGAATGTCGTCGAGACGAAATTGACTCAAATCGAACCCCAATTTAATTAAATTGAATCAAATTAATTTAATTTAAATCAAATCAATCCAATTCAAACCCCGTCGAGCGTCGTCGAGTTCAATTCGACGCAATTCGGCACCGATTCGAGTTCAATTTCATGAATTTAAATTGATTGAACCCAATCGGACCCAAACCGACCCAAACCGGTTCGGGTCGAGTCCAATCCGGACTCAATTTCAGCCCTAATTTCTCAATTTGGGCTGAATTTGATTTTCAAATCAAATTCCCAAATCAATGGCTCAGATTTCATCTTGAAATCTGCCCTAAAACCTCTCATTCCACGTGTGAGAAGGGGGATTGGCCCATTTTGGGCGGGTGCTTTGTGCGCCTCTCTAGAGAGAGACGAGCGGGAGAAGGGGGAAGCCATTCGGCTTCCTTTGTTCCGCCCCCGCCCCGACCCAGAGCGAAAAAAGAGGGAGAGATCGGAGAGAGGGGGAGCATTCGGCTCCCCTTGTGTTTTCGGCCCCGTCCCGAGCGACACACAGAGAGGGAGAGATCGGGAGAGAGCCTTTCGGCTCTCTGTTTCTGCGTCCGTCCCAGCCCAAATTGAGGAGAGGGAGGCGGGAAAGCTCTCCCCCTCACGATTTCCTTCAGCAGCCCTTGCGTGAAACCGAGATCAGAGGAGAGAGAGTCGCTTGGCTCTCTTGTTTGCGTGCGCCACTCCCAGACGAAATCAGGGAGGATCGACTACTTCCTTGCATAAGGGCTTTTTCAGCACTTGGTTTGGGCTTTATCTCTTCCACTGTTCTTCTCAGAAAACAGTGAGAGGCTGTTGCTTCTTTTCCTTTGAGTGGAAGGAGGTGAAGTGGAAGAGCTCTTGAAGACATTGGAAACATTTGAGGATCATTTGCTCACTGTCATTGGTTCTCTCTCCCTCTTCCAACCGTTCCTTCAACTTAGGCGACCTCCAAACAGCAAGGACAGCAGTTGGAACATTCTGGACAGCAGTTTGGTGCGCCTTTGACAGCAAATTCACCTCTCGGAGCAGCTTGGACAGCGGCTTTGGAGCTTGGACAGCGAGCCGAAACTTGGATAGGAGCGCTAGGACAACCCGGGGAAGGTAAAACACTAAAACTTAGTGAAAAACCTAGGGTCCCCCAAGGCCTTTGTTGTGTGGATGACGTCCCCAAACCATAGGTCCCTTAGAAGCTTCGTTTTGTGCTTCCCTAAAACCCTTCGTTGGCTGTCCTCTCCGCAAAACAATGGAAATTCAGTGATTTCCATTTGTTTGCTCTCTTGTGAGAGCCAAAGAGACATGCCATATGCGTGGGGTGGTCGGATTTGTATCCGACAACCCCTCAAATGCATGTAAGAGCATTCATATTGTGCCCAATCCATCACCCACAATCATGCCCTAGGGTAGACGCTATCATTTGACCTCAAAGTCAATGATGATGCATAGGTTTGGATTGTAACTAGTTGCATGCATTTCTCATTTAGATGCATTGTCATGAAAACAAATAGACACCCAAATCTAGGAGAACTTTTGCATGCATAATTTTAGTTACCTCTAGAGTTTTGTTTAATACATGTGTTGAGTTTAATTGATTTGGGCTTCCTAGTCGTTGTGAGGCATAGACTTTCAAATATCTATGTAACAAATCTCACAACATAAAGAGTCAATTAAGCTTATATCTTGTACCATATAAAACTTAGAGCATGTAGTAGCAATCTTGAAACTCATCTATGAATTGCGTGCACCCTTCTTTCAAGTACGAGTCATGGCAAAAGTGACTTACGAGTTGCGAGAAATGTGTATGTGGTGAAGTTTGTGAGCTCAAATGAGGTTTTGTGAGTGCTTGAAGATGAATTTAGTCAACTATTGGAAACATCAAATCATTGTGGGGTCTCCCATAGACTTTCCAAAGTCTATATTGTAGATCTCACAAAGTATGTTGTTGATTAAGTTCATGTACAACATTTTACAAAACAAATACTTGATTGCTTTCAATCATCAAATTCCCTAATTTGAAGAATCATCGCCACATGCATGCATTCTAGGTTCTTCTTAGATCATACCAATTTGATCATAAATCTCCTAGAAGCCATAAGGATAGATCCCCCCCTATCCAAATTTCTAAATCATGCCCAAAAGTGGTTTAGAAACCTCTCCTAAGAACTTAGGAAATCTATCTTCCTTCCTCCAATTGAGTCCAAAACATTCATGGAGAGGTGGGGAATTCCCCTTTTGTGCATAATACTTGGAGCATTCTCAAAGCTCCAAGTTTTAGATTGCGTGAATCATTTGCAACTTGGAACCAAATCCCAAGTTTCTCCTATCTCCATTGTTGGCACATAAAACCAACGAATATCTTCTTATGCAAAATATCCTAAGGCTCCTCAAGCCTTTAAGCATTTCATTGCATGAGTCCTCCCGCTTTAGGACCAAAATCCTAAGTCATCTCTTCACTTGTTGATAACACAAAAGTAGCAAGTGAACCTCTCCCATTCAAGTCTCCTGATCATGTCAAAGTTGATTTAGGAATCCTTTTTAATGCCTTAAGGTGCATCCTTCCTCTCTTCAAATGAGCCCAAAACATTTGTAAGAAGGTAGGAAGCTCTCTTTAGGAAATGACCCAAAGGTTGTAGGAAAGATCTTCTCATTCTCCTAACCTAAATTAGGAGAGTGTACATCATTCTTTGAATGTCAAATGTTCAAGGAACTTTCAAGAGTTTGCAACTCCAAAGTGCATCTCATTCTTCTCCATCCCTCCAAACCCAAATTGGAGGAATGAATTCCCCCTCTTTGGACACCAAACGTCTAAAGGAAATCCTCCAATTTGTAATCCCTAAGTTGCATTTTGGAAAATTCCTTTTCCTACAAGCCCAAATTGTAGGAAACCTCTAAATGTCTCTTCATTGGCCTAGCTTCAAATTAGGTAAATGAAATTATCTCCCTTTGAACACCAAATGTTCAAGGGCACTCATGAAGGTGGAACCTCTAAGTTACACATGATTTTCCCCTTTCTACAACCCAAACGTTGTAGGAAGACCCTCTCATTCTCCTAAAAAACACAAAATTAGGAGAATGTGTACATTTCTTTTGGACATCAAATGTTCAAAGAATGTTCTTGAACTTGCAACCCATAGTTGCTTTTGCATTTCCCTTTCCCTTTCCTACAAGCTAAGATGGTAGGAGAGCATCTAAACCTATCTTCATGCTCTCAAACCTAAGTTGGGAAAATGAATTCCTCTCTTTGAACACCAAATGTTCAAAGAGGTTTTAGAAGCTTGCAACCCAAAGTTGCACATTCTCTTCTCCTTTCTACAACTCAAAAGTTGTATGAAAGTCTTGTTCACTCCACTCATGTTGTGTGAATCAATTTTATTTCAAATCATCTATTTGTTGAATCAAAATCAACAAATAGTTCAATGCAAAAATCATTTATTTGTTGAACCAAATTCAACAAATAATTTCATATCAAGCAAAGAAGAAACTCCTAGCTTTCTTCCATTCTCCTAACCCTAATTAGGTGAATAAATTCATCTCTTTGGACATTCAAGAATCCAAAGAACCCTTGATGTGTAGGCCAAAACTATACATCATCATTCCCTTATGTTTGCTTAATCCGAACATTTAGCAAATTAAATGTCCATCATTGAATATAAAAGTTCAATGAGAATCCCTCTTGATTTGTAGCCCCAAAGCTATAAAAATCTTTCCCACTAATTGAACCAAACTCAATAAGTGACTCAACTTTATTTGCCTAATCCGAATTAGGCAAATGAAACTCAACTCTTTGAATACAAAATTCAAGGAGACTCTTTTTTGATTTGTAGCCTCAAAGCTACTAATCTCCATTCACTTCTATAGGTTCCAAAGGCCTTAGAAAATGTCATACCTTAGCCCAAAAGCTATAGGTTCTCTCTCCTTCAACTCCAAAGTTATAGGGAGACTTTCCCTCCCTTTGGCTCCAAAAGTTAGAGGGAGTTCCCCTACATTTAGCCCAAAAGCTAAATGTTGAATTTCCCTTTCTCCTCTTAGCTCCAAAAGCTAAGGAGATTTCTCCAACATGTAGCCCAAAAGTTACATGTTGGACATCTTCCTTAGACCCAAAATCTAAGTAATCTACTTCATTCAACCCAAAATTGAATGATCTTCCCTATGACATTTAAAATGCCTAAAACTCATAGATGTCCCTTAGGAATTATCCAATCTGCTGAAGTTCATCCTACCCTATTGGATGGATTTCACCAAGTCCTAAGTGAAACCCCTTAGGCAAGTCTATCTTACCCTATTGGATAGGCATTTTTCTCTTATCCAAACATTAAGAGAACTCCAAAAACACCTAAAAATTACTTAGGTTCCCTTTTGATACAATGATCAATCATCTCCCCCAAAAGGTGGGATGCCTACATTATTGTATCTTAGGATTCATAAGTAACAGGCTTGCCCAAAAGCAAGCATGTGGTTACTTTATGGGTTCTTCATAACCCTCCTAAATATGAAACATTTAAAAATCAAATAAAATCTTTAAGTCACAAACAACTTAAAGTGAAATCACCCTTGGATAAAGATTAAACATCTTCCTTCCAAAATAAAATCAAAGACCCTTAGTGTGACATGCTACACAAGCCTCACACACTTAGGTGCACAGCCCCTTAGGCATGCTAGGACTAGGATTTTTCTTTTTCTGCGCATGTGATTGATGTTGTGGTGTGATTGCCCTTGGATTGTCTGTGTGTGGGCACTTGCCCTTAAGTGGATAGTGTAGAAATATACTTGCTTCTTGTGCAGGTGGCCATATCTAAAAGGGGGGCGCTTATAAATAATAAATTTGTTTGCATGACAGGTGCTGCTTAAAACCCTCCATGTGGCCAATAGGGTAGAAGTAGATTGTTTGGCACCCTAAGTGCTAAACAAAATTCTGGATGTAATGCTTTATCATATAAACTGCTTCTAATCCATTGCAGGTTTGAGTCATTTTCTTTTCAAACATGTATTTGGTAGAATTAGGATGTAAAACTTGTGGGGGTTTGGGGCAAAAGAATGAAGTGAACTAGAAGGATGTACCTGCAGAGGTGAAGCCCAATGTCCATTCAAAAGTCAAGAGTCTGAAGAACCCCACAAGTAGAGTCTGTAAATTTGACTGGGTTGTATAATGGCAGGCAACTCAGCTGCCAAATCTGGTTGTAATAATGTGGACTCTTTACATTTCCTTTCATTTGATATAAATAAAAGCATGCTTTGATTGTTTACTTGAGTGCGCAATAGAAATGCATGTCTTTCCTAGGTTTCTTCTCTTGTTTTTGTGGGTGTGGCCTGGACTTGATCACGTTAGGCTCTTAGGATAAAAACTAAATTTTTCTACCCCTTAACATGTAAGCAACCTAATAATAAAATCAAATTAGGCTCCATGTCTTTCAAGTAAGAAAAATTGCATGGCTCTCTTCAAGGAGCCAAGTTTTCAAAACAAAAACAAACATGCATAGCCAAAAATGTGTCACATGTAGAATGCCTCCACTTAAGGACTAGATAACAAAAGTCTTTTTCTTTATGAGTCAGCATTTGCATACCCACATGCTAAGGCATCTTGGCCTCAAAGCCAAGCTATAAGTCCTACCTTCTAAATAAAAATGACCCCTACCACTCTACATTTGCATTGAGACCAAACGACATGGTTTTAAAAGCGATTAGGAGGGTTAGCTGGTAGTCCCTTCCAGGCGGGACAATAAATCCAGAAGTCGGGAGGGTTATGCCTCTTGTGAGGTGTAGCTTGTAAGTCCTTCTTTGCACTCATTAGATCTAGGTTCGAGGCACTACCTCTCGGTAGTCCTCACCTTAGTCTTAGGTTCCGAGGCACGGGTTGATTCCAAATCACCCTATAAGCCCTCAACCTTCGGGCAATTTCTCCAACAAGTGTTGTTGGGATGTAAGCCCCAATCTTCTAATAAAATATCAACTTAAACCAAAATTAAGTTGCTAAAATGTAAAGCCCAACATAGGATAGTTTGGGTACCTCTGAGTTTCACCTCAGAATCAAGTGCCCCTACTTCAACTCCTTTGGCTTTCTTTCCCAAAAATCTAAATCTAAGTTGATCCACTCCTTGAAATTCCTAAAGGCCAAAACCCTTTAAGCAAGACTTTCATGGATTTTAACACAACAAAAAGCAAGCTTTAGCCAATGTTTAAATGACTACAAAAAAAAAAAGAGAGAGAAAACCACTAGTTTAATCAAAAGTGTTCCCAAATCAAACTTGGGATGTAATTAACCATAGGGGCTTGCCCCTATGGGATGTCTGTACCCCAGAAGTAAATAAACCCCACTCGACCAAACATTGAGTGGGGGAATCTCTGTTAAATAAATTGTAAATTTTATGATTGAGTCCATAAGGAGATGATATTTTTACCCTCCGGGGTAATATATCATATTCTTATGCCGCACCCGATTATAAAATATGCAATCCGTTTGAGGATACAAAAATTCTCCAACATGGGCTACCCTCACGCATCATCTTCGTCATCCTTCATATTTACCATGAATTTATACATAGGTTCTCTTGCACCTCAACATGACAGTTGTGGCAATGAAGATGAAGAGTTTTATCACTATGCCCACTACCATAATAAAAACTAACATTTATTTTTCATCAAACTATCATTGTACCAAGTACTTTGACATAGTCGACTTGTTCATACAAGCACGGATCTCCTCTTTAGCTACCTTAGATAACTTGGCAAATGGTGCAATACTCTTGCGAGGGCCAAAAAAAACCTTTTAATAACCTTTTTGCAATATTTACAAATTAGATAAACATATATCATGCCATTCCCTCCAATATCAATTTGAACAATATGTCGCAATGTCGGGTCTTTTCTAATACCAGTTGTAC
>JACXSL010000869.1:0-50000 GCA_019514585.1 Dendrobium officinale
TAAAACTTGTATATAATATTTATAATGCTTATACATAGTGTGTACAAACTTATACATAATATGTATAATGCTTGTACATAGCATGTATAAACTTGTATATAGTGTTTATATTATTTATGGACAACATTTATATATTTTTCTATATAGTATGCATAATTCTTGTATAAACTTATACATAGTGTATATAATGCTTTTATATAACACATATAGTTCTTGTATATAGCATGTACAATACTTATATATAGCTTGTATAAACTTGTACGTAGGGTATATAAACTTATTAATAGTGTATAATGCTTTTGAATAGTGTGTATAATGTCTATACAAAGCGTGTACAAATGTTAGCAAAGTATGTATAATCCTTGTATATAGCATTGAACGTGGTGTAGAATGCTTGTATAAACTTATACATAATATGTATAATTCATGTGTATAGTGTGTACAATGCTCATATATAGCGTGTACATTATATGTATAATGCATGTACATAATGTATATAAATAAATACATAATATATATAATGTTTATAATAATCATGTATAAACTTGTACATAACATGAATAATATTTGTATAAACTTGTATATAGTGTGTATAATACTTAAACATAGCATGTATAATATTTGTACATAGCATGTATAAAATTGCACATAGTATGTAAAAATTATGTCTATAGCATTTATAAACTTATATATAGTATGTATAAGATTTGTACATAGATTGTATAAACTTGCACAAATTATGTTAAAATTATGTATATAGGTGTATACACTTATACATGGTGTGTATAATTCTTATATATAGTGTGTATAAACTTGAACATAATATGTATAAACTTTTTCATAGTTATTATAATTCTTAAACATAGCGTGTATAAACTTGTACATAATATGTACATATTATATACAAGCATTATATATGCTATGTTAAAGTATTATACACACTACATATAAGTTTATACAAGCATTATGCATACTATGTGTAGAAATTTATACAAGCTGTCTATAAATAATATACACATTATGTACAAGTTATATACATATTATATACAAGTTTTACATGCATTATACAAGTATTATAAATACTATGTACAAGTTAATACACGATAAGTACAAGTATTTTACATATTTATGCACGTTGTGTACATATTTGTACACGCTATCTTCAAGCATTAAACACTACGTTGAATGCTATATTCAAGCATTATGCATATTATGTATAAGTTTATAAATGTTATGTACAAGCATTTTACATACAATGTAAATGCTATATACTTGCATTATACACACTATTTACAAGCATTATACAAACTATATAAATTTTTTTATAATATTATATTATATACATATGCTATATAGCATTATGCAGGCTATATACAAGTTTATACACGCTATATATATATATAATGATTATATAAATGCTATGTACAAGTTTATACACATTATATACAAGTTTATACATATACTATATATAAAGTATATATATTACACACAATGTATATATTTATACACGCTATATATAAGCATTATATAGACTATGTATATGTTATATATAATAGCATTATACACAAAATGTATAAGTTTATATAAGATATATATTTATTATAATATATATAAAATTTATACATGAATTATAAAAGTTTATACACTATATATTATACAAGCATTTTACACACTATGTACAAGTTTATACACATTATGTACAAGTTTATACACATTATGTACAAGTTTATACAAGTTATGTATAAGAATTATACACACAATGTATATGTTTATATACGCTATATATATAAGCATATATACACATATGTATACTATATATATGTATATATATATATATTATACATAATATGTATAAGTTTATACAAGCTATGTACAAGCATTTATACATGAATTATATAAAGTTTATATACACATTATTTACAAGTATATTTTTACACAGTATGAATAAATTTATATATAATTATGTACAAGTTTATACAAGCTATATATAAGAATATTATACACATAATGCATATATTTATATATATATATATATATAAGTATATATATACACATATGTATATATGATGTGTATAAGCATTATACACAAAATATATAAGTTTATACAAGCTACGTGCAAGCATTATACATGAATATATAAAAGTTTATACACATTATATATACAAGCATATATTACACATTATATATACAAGTTTATATACATATTATGTACAAGTTTATACAAGTTATGTATATATGTATAAGATAAGTATATGTTTATACATAATGTATATATTTATATACACATATATATATAAGCATTATACATATGTATATATATATGGTATGTATATTATAGCATTATATATAATATATATATAAGTTTATACAAGCTATGTACAAACATTATACATGAATTATAAAAGTTTATACACATTATGTACAAGCATTTTACACACTATGTACAAATTTGTACATATTATGTACAAGTTTATACACATTATATACAAATTTATACAAGCTATGTATAAGAATTATACACACAATGTATATGTTTATACATGCTATATATAAGCATTATACACACTATGTATATGGAATGTATAAGCATTATACATAATATGTATAAGTTTATACAAGCTATGTACAAGCATTATACATGAATTATAAAAGTTTAGGCATATTATTTTCAAAGTATTTTACACACTATGAACAAATTTATACTAATTATGGACAAGTTTATACAAGCTATGAATAAGAATTATACACATAATGCATATGTTTATACACGCTATATATATATAATATATTTATATATGTATAAGTATATATATGATATGTATAAGCATTATACAAAGTTATGTATAAGTTTATACAAGCTACGTGCAAGCATTATACATACATAATTATAAAAGTTTATACACATTATGTACAAGCATTTTACACACACTATATAAAAAGTTTATACATATTATGTACAAATTTTATACAAGCTATGTATAATAAGTATTATACACACAATGTATAAGTTTATACACGCTATATATAAGCATTATACATACTATGTATATGGTATATATAAGTATTATACACAATATATATAAGTTTATACAAGCTAGTATATATACAAGCATTATACATGAATTTATAAAAGTTTATATATATATATATACAAATTTTATTTTTACACACTATGTACAAAAATTTATACATAATTATGTACAAGTTTTATACACATTATATACAAAATTTATACAAGCTATGTATAAGAATTATACACACAATGTATATGTTTATACATGCTATATATAAGCATTATACACACTATGTATATGGAATGTATAAGCATTATACATAATATGTATAAGTTTATACAAGCTATGTACAAGCATTATACATGAATTATAAAAGTTTATGCATATTATTTTCAAAGTATTTTACACACTATGAACAAATTTATACTAATTATGGACAAGTTTATACAAGCTATGAATAAGAATTATACACATAATGCATATGTTTATACACGCTATATATAAGTATTATATACACTATGTATATGATGTGTATAAGCATTATACACAAAATGTATAAGTTTATACAAGCTACGTGCAAGCATTATACATGAATTATAAAAGTTTATACACATTATGTACAAGCATATTACACACTATGAACAAGTTTTATACATATTATATGTAATGTACAATTTATATACTATATATGTATAAGAATTATACACACAATGTATATATTTATACACGCTATATATAAGCATTATACATACTATGTATATGATAGGTATAAGCATTATACACAATATATATAAGTTTATACAAACTATGTACAAGCATTATACATGAATTATAAAAGTTTATACACATTATGTACAAGCATTTTACACACTATGTACAAATTTGTACATATTATGTACAAGTTTATACACATTATATACAAATTTATACAAACTATGTATAAGAATTATACACACAATATATATGTTTATACATGCTATATATAAGTATTATACACACTAAGTATATGGTATGTATAAGCATTATACGCAATATGTATAAGTTTATACAAGCTATGTATAAGCATTATATATGAATTATAAAAGTTTATACATATTATGTACAAGCATTAAACACTATGAAAAAGTTTATGTATATGGTATGTATAAGCATTATACACAATATGTATAAGTTTATACAAGCTATGTACAAGTCTTATACATTAATTTTAAAAGTTTTTATATATTATGTACAAGCATTTTACACACTATGAATAAGTTTATACACATTATATACAAGTTTATACAAGCTATATATAAGAATTATACTCACAATATATATATTTATACACGCTATATATAAGGTTTATACACACTATGTATATGGTATGTATAAGTATTACACACAATATGTATAAGCATTATACATGAATTATAAAAGTTTATACACATTACATACAAGCATTTTACTCACTATGAATAAGTTTATACACATTATGTACAAGTTTATACAAGCTATGTATAAGAATTATACACACAATGTATATGTTTATACACGCTATATATAAGCATTATACACACTATGTATATGTATATGTATGTATAAGCATTATACACAATATATATAAGTTTATACAAGCTATGTACAAGCATTATACATGAATTATAAAAGTTTATACACATTATGTACAAGTATTTTACACACTATGAATAAGTTTATACATATTATGTACAAGTTTATACAAGTTATGTATAAGAATTATACACACAATGTATATTTTTATACATGCTATATATAAGCATTATACGCACTATGTATATGGTATGTATAAGCATTATACACAATATGTATAAGTTTATATAAGCTATGTACAAGCATTATACATGAATTATAAAAGTTTATACACATTATGTACAAAGCATTTTACACACTATGAACAAGTTTATACATGCTATGTATAAGTATTATAGATACTATGTACGAGTTTATACACGCAATATAAAAGTTTATGCATACTATATATAAGTTTATACATGCTATATACAAGCATTATACACACTATGTATATGTTTGTAAAAACTATATAATAGCATTATAAAAACTATGTACAAGTTTATAAATGCTATCTTCAAGCATTATACACACTATGTACAAGTTTATACAAGTATTATAAAAGTTATGTACAAGTTTATGCAAGCATTATACACACTATATATAAGTTTATACATTTTATGAAAAAGCATTATACACACTATTTACAAAATATTATACACATTATATAAAATTTTATTCAAGCACTATATGCATGCTATGTACAAGCATTATACACGCTATGTACAAGTTTATACATGGTATGTTAAAGTATTATATAAACTATGAACAAATTTATACACATTATGCAAGTTTATATAAAATATGTATAAGGATTATATATATATTTATACATTTATACACCCTATATAAATATTTTTTACACACACTAAGTTTTTACATGCTATGTATAAGGTTTTATACATACTATGTATATAAGTTTTAAATATAATATATATATAATTTTTTACATACTATGTGCAAGTTTATACTTGCTATGTAAAAGTATTATACATGCTATGTACAAGTATTATACACACTATCTATAAGTTTATATAAATATTATATATGTTATGTATAAGTTTATACATACTATTTATAAGCATTATATATATATTATCTATATATTTTTATATACACTATGTATACGTTATATACGAGCACTGCACACACTATATACATGAATTATACACATTATATATAAGTTTAGGGTTTAAGCCTAAATTCTACACTATGTTCAATGCTATATACAAGTATTATATACACTATGTACATATTTATACACACTATGTACAAGTATTATACACACTATTCATAAGTATTATACACTCTGAATAAGTTTATATACACTATGTACAAGTTTATACAAGCTATATATAAGCATTGTACATGCTATATACCAGCATTATACACGCTATATATAAGTATTATAGACACTACGTATTAGTTTATATCAGCATTATGCATATTATGTAGAAGTTTATACATGCTATCTTTAAATAATATACACACTATATATAAGTTTATACATGCTATGTACAAGCATTATACATATTATGTATAAGTTTGTACACACTATGTATAAGCATTATAAACACTTTGTACAAATTTTATATATAATATGTACAAGTTTTACATGCAATATAGAAGTATTATACACACTATGTACATGTTTATTCTCGATATGTACAATCATTTTATATATTATAAATAAGAGTTATACACACTATGTATTAATTTATGCACGCTATATATAAGCATTATACACACTATTTACATACTATATATAAGTATTATACATAATATGTATAAGTTTTTACATGCTATGTACAAGCATTATACTTGAATTATAAGAGTTTATACACACTATGTACTTGCATTTTATACACTATGTATAAGTTTGTACATGCTATATAGAAGTATTATACATACTATATATAAGTTTATACACGCAATATAAAAGTTTTTGCACACTATATACAAGTTTTTACTTGCTATATACAAGCATTATACATAATATGTATAAGTTTATAATCACAATATATAAGCATTATAAAAACTATGTATAAGTTTCTACATGCTATGTACAACCCTTATACATACTATGTACAAGTTTATGCAACTAATATAGATGCTATGTACAAGCATTATACACACTATGTATAATTTTGTCCAAGCATTCAACACTACATTCAATACTATATACAAGTATTATACATATTATGCACATATTTATACATGCTATGTACAAGCATTATACACACTATTCATAAGTATTATATACTATGAATAAGTTTATATACACTATGTATAAATTTATACAAGCAATATATAAGCATTTTATAAGCTATATACAAGCATTGTACAAGCTATATAAAAATATTATACTTACTACATACAAGTTTATACAAGCAATATGCATACTATGTATAAGTTTATACAAACTATCTATAAAGAACATACACACTATGTACATATTTCTACACGCTATGTAAAAGCATTATACATGTTTTATATAAGTTTGTACACACTATGTATAAACATTATAAATACTATGTACATGTTTTATACACACTATGTATAAGTTTTACATGTAATATATAAGTATTATACACAATATGTACAAATTTATACATAATATATACAAGCATTTTACATACTATAAATAAGAATTATACACACTATGTATTTATTTATATATGATATATATAAGCATTATACACACTATGTACGTGGTATGTATAAATATTATACACACTATGTATAAGTTTATACATGATATGTACAAGCATTATACATGAATTATATAAGTTTATACACGCTATGTACAATCATTTTACACACTATGTACAAGTAATATATACACTATATATACAAGTTTATACACGCAACGTATAAGTTTATACACTTCAAATATAAGTTTATACATGTTATGTACAAGCATTATACATATTATGTATATCTTTATAAACACTATATATAAGCATTATAAAAACTACGTACAAGTTTGTACATGCTATGTATAAGTATTATAAATATTATGTATAAGTTTATACATGTATTATAGATGCTATGTACAAGCATTATACACAACATGTACAAGTTTATACAAGCATTATACACACTATTTACAATTTTATACATTTTATGTACAAGCATTATACACGCTATTTAGAAGCATTATATACACTATATACAAGTTTATTCAAATATTATACACACACTATGTACAAGCATTATACAAATTATGTACAAGTTTATTCAAGCATTATATAAACTATGAATAAGTTTATGCACATTATAGACAAGTTTAAATTTTCTATGTAAAAGAATTATAAACATCATGTAAAAGTTTATACATGTTATATATATATATATAATTTTTACACACTATGCGTAAGTTTATACATACTATGTATAAGGCTTATACATACTATATATAAGTTTATAAATATTATATACATAATTTTTACATATTATGTGCAAGTTTATACATGCTATGTACAAACATTATACATGCTATATATAAGTATTATACGTACTATGTAAAAGTTTTTACAAATATTGTTCATGTTATGTATAAGTTTATACATGCTATGTATAAATATTATACACATTATGTATAAGTTTATATACGTTATGAACAAGCATTATACACACTATGTATCAATATATACGAGCATTGAAAACACTGTATACATGAATTATGCATATTATATATAAGTTTATACAATTATTATAATCTATATTCAGTTATATATATAAGTATTATATATACTATGTACATATTTATACACGTTATATACAAGCATTATATATACTATGTACAAGTTTATAAAAGTATTATAGATGCTTTGTACAAGCATTATACATACTATTTATAATTATTATATACACTATATATAAGTTTATTTAAACATTATACACACGCTATGTATAAGCGTTATATATACTATGTACAAGTTTATAAATGCTATGCATAAGGATTATATAAATTATGAACAAGTTTATACACATTATGTACAAATTTAAATACGCTATGTATAAGGATTATACACACCATGCATAAGTTTATATACACTATATACATAATTTTTACACACTATGTGCAAGTTTATACACACTATGTACAAGCATTATACATGCTATGTACAAATATTATATACACTATCTATAAGTTTATATAAATATTGTACATATTATGTACAAGTTTATACATGCTATGTATAAGCGTTATACACATAATGTATAAGTTTATACACATTATGCAAAAGTATTATACACACTATGTATATGTTTATATACATAATGTATAAGTTTATACACATTATATAAAAGCATTATACACACTATGTCGTAAAAAAAAAATCTTTCAATCAAAACACAAATTAAAACTGATGTCACCATAAAGAAAACCAAATGCAAAAATTAAATGTGAAAGTAATAAAGGAAAGAACACACCAGATTTATAGTGGTTCGATCAAACCTTGACCTATCTCCACTCCTTAGAGGCACCCTCCAAGTATTGCACTACAAAAGTGTCTCTCCTTTAGCCCCCACAGCTAAGCGAAGAAGCTCTTACAAAATCACTTCCACCTTTCCCGATGCGGCAGAATCGCCAGGTCCTTCGACACCAAAGAAATCTTCTTCTTTGGTGAACTTCCCTCAAAATAAGCCTTGAATCCTATGGTATTATGGTGCAAGCCTGCCAGAGCAACAGTGTGGAATCCCCATCCAATCTCCCTTGAGTCCCCCCTCACAGAAACTTTTTCCTGTCAGACTTCACCCGTTCCTCGCTCCCTTTTAAGCTCTCACTTCAAGTTCTCCCAAAAGAACGAAGCTACAATGGCTATTAAAGATACTTACAAAGTGTGATATCATAGCTTAAATAAAAGATCTCAAAACGAGCTCATTAATGCAAGTTACTGACATTATTGCCAAGGAAGATACTAATATCGTCCTGTTGATCAGTGTAATTTAAGCAAAAATAGTCGGGATGATTTGAGACAATCAGAAGAAATTTGTTCTTATCATCTAGGATGATAATATATCATCCTGGATGATCAGTATAAATTATGGAATATCATCCTGAACATCGCCCAGAAAAGGTGCTGTCCGATGTACAATCGTCCAGCATATCAGCCAGGACGATTTGGCGATCGTCCAGGATGATTTCATTGTGCAATCAAGTTATAATTGCTTTCCTTAAATTCAAGAGAAATTTTGGAAAAATTATCCTAGATCATCCGGGATGATATTTTATAGTCCAGGATGATCCATCAGGTTGATGTCCAAAAATATGTAATTCCTAAATAGATTTGGTGGCAGATTTTTTCTAAATTGAGCCTATCATCCTGGCCGATACAAAATCATCCAGGATGATGTTTTTTTCATAATGATGGCTGCTTTAATGAGGATGCCCTAATTAGTATAAACTTAAACTGACTCAGGTCTAGTCTACTCAATCTGAAGCTGGTTCCAAATTATAGTCTGATCGTGTGAACCTAAAATGTCAGTAGATAAGGCAGTCGTAAAGAAATAAGAATGTTTGATATCATCAAAATCATAAACCATAGATCTGTAACATGCATAAGTTTATACAAGCATTATGCATACTATATAAAAGTTTATACACGTTATCTATAAATAATATACACACTATACAAGTTTATACACGCTATGTATAAGCATTATACATAATATTTATAAGTTTGTACACACTGTGTATAAGCATTATAAATACTGTGTAAGAGTTTTATACACACTATGTACAAGTTTTAGATGCAATATATAAGTATTATTCACACTATGTATAAGTTTATACATGATATGTATAAGCATTTTACACACTATAAATAAGAATTATACACACCATGTATAAGTTTATACATGCTATATATAAGCATTATACACACTATATATATGGTATATATAAGTATTATACATATTATATATAAGTTTATAAATATTATGTACAAGCATTATACATGAATTATAAAAGTATTTTACACACTATGTAGAAGTTTGTACATGCTATATAAGAGTATTATACACACTATATACATAAATTTATACACACAACGTACAAGTTTATATAATATATACAAGTTTATACATGCTATGTACAAGCATTATACACACTATGTATATGTTTGTGAACACTATATATAAGCATTATAAAACTTACGTACAAGTTTTTACATGCTATGTACAAGCATTATACACACTATGTACAAGTTTATATAAGTATTATAGATGCTATGAATAAGCATTATACACACTTTGTACAAGTTTATACAAGTATTATAAATACTATATACAAATTTATACAATCTATGTACAAGTATTATACACACTTATTTACAAGTATTATACACACTATAACAAGTTTATTCAAATATTGTACACATGATATGTACAAGTATTATAAAGACTATGTACAAGTCTACGCATACTGTGTATAAAGTTTATATAAATTATGAACAAGTTTATGCACACTATGTACAAGTTTATACACGCTATATATAAGGATTATACACAACATGTATAAGTTTATACACGTTATATACATAATTTTTACACACTATGTACAAACTTATACACGCTATGTATAAGTTTATAAATACTACATACATAATTTTTCACACTATGTGCAAGTTTATACACACTATATACAAGCATTATACATGCTATATAAAATTATTATACATACTATGTACATGTTAATACAAACAATGTATATATTATGCACAAGTTTATACATATTATGTATAAGGATTATACATATTATGTATAAGTTTATACATGTTATATATAAGCATTATACACACTATATACAAGCTTTATATGAGTATTGAACACACTATGTACATGAATTATAAACATTATATATAAGTTTATATAAGCATTCTACAATATATTTAATGCTATATATAAGTATTATACACACTATGTACATATTTATACACACAGTGTACAAGCATTATACATACTATTCATAAGTATTATATGCTCTGAATAAGTTTATATGCACTATATACATGTTTATACAAGCTATATAAGAGAATTGTACATGTTATATACAAGTATTATACATGCTATATAAAAGTATTATATACACTACGTATAAGTTTATACAACCATTATACATACTATGTAAAAGTTTATACATATTATTTATAAAAAATATACATACTATGTATCAAATTTATACACGCTATGTAAAAGCATTATACATATTATATATAAGTTTGTACACACTTTGTATAAGCATTATAAACATTATGTACAAGTTTTATACACATTATGTATAAGTTTTATATGCAATATACAAGTATTATATACACTATGTACAAGTTTATACACGATATGTATAAGTATTTTATACACTATAAATAAGAATTATACACACAATGTATAAGTTTATACCCGTTATATATAACCATTATACACACAATGTATATGGTATTTATAAGTATTATGTACACTATATATAAGTTTATACATGCTATATACAAGCATTATACATGAATTGTACAAGTTTATACGTGCTATATACAAGCATTTTACACACTATGTACAAGTTTGTACATGCTATGTACAGGTATAATACACACTATATAAAAGTTTATACATGCAATTTATAAGTTTATATAATCTGTGTACAAGTTTATACATGCTATGTACAAGCATTATACACACAATGTAAATATTTGTAGACACTATATATAAGAATCATAAAAACTATATACAAGTTTATACATATTATGAACAAGCATTATACACATTATGTACAAGTTTATATAAGTATTATAGATGCTATGTACAAGCATTATACATACTATATACAAGTTTATACAAGAAATATACACACTATGTACAAGTTTATACATTCTATGTATAAGAATTATACACACTATTTATAAGTATTATAAATAATATATACAAGTTTATTCAAATATTATACACACGCTATGTATAAGTATTATACAGACTACGTACAAGTTTATACACGCTATGTATAAGGATTATACAAACTATAAACAAGTTTATACAAATTATGTATAAGTTTATACATGCTATGTATAAGAATTATACACACCAAATATAAGTTTATAGATACTTTATACATAATTTTTACACACTATGAGCAAGTTTATACATACTATGTATAAGGCTAATACATACTATGTATAAGTTTAAAAATGCTATATGCATAATTTTTAAACACTAAGTACAAGTTTATACATGCTATATACAAGCATTATACATGATATGTACAAGTATTATACACACTATGTACAAGTTTTAACAAGTATTATATATATTATGTACAAGTTTATACATGCTATATATAAGCATAATACAAATAATGTATAAGTTTATAAACATTATGTACAAGCTTTATACACACTATGTATGCCCTATATGAGAGCATTGCACACGCTATCTACATGAATTATACACATTATATATAAATTTATATAAGAATTCTACACTACGTTTAATACTATAAAAAACATGATATGTACAAGCATTATACATACTATATATATTTTTGTAAACACTATATATAAGCATTATAAAAACTATGTACAAGTGTGTACACGAGTGTACATGATATGTACATTCGTTATACACACTATGTACAAATTTTTACAAGCATTATAGATGCTATGTACAAGAATTATACACATTATGTACAAGTTTATGAAAGCATTATACACACTATATACAAGTTTATATATTCTATATAGAAGCATTATACACACTATTTACAAGCATTATACACACTATGTACAAGTTTATTCCAACATTATACACATGTTATGTACAAGTATTATACAGACTATGTACAAAGTTTATACATGCTATGTATAAGGATTATACAAACTATGAATAAGTTTATGCACATTATGTACAAGTTTTTATATCCTATGAATAAGGATTATACATACCATGTATAAGTTTATACATACTATAAACATAATTTTTACACACTATGTGCAAGTTTATATATGCTATATATAAGGCTTATACATACTATATAAAAATTTATAAATACTATAAACATAATTTTTACACACTATGTACAAGTTTATATATGTTATGTACAAGCATTATACATGTTATATACAAGTTTTATCCACACTATGTACAAGTTTATACAAACATTGTACATATTATGTACAAGTTTATACATATTATATATAAGCATTATACACATTATGTATAAGTTTATACATGTTATGTACAAGCATTATACACACTACATACACGCTAAATACGAGCATTGTACACACTGGATATATGAATTATACATATTATATATAAGTTTATAAAAGCATTCTACACTACCTTTAATGCTATTTTCAAGTATTATACACACTATGTGCATATTTATACATGCTATGTACATGCATTATACACACTATTCAAAAGTATTATACACTCTAAATAAGTTTATTTATACTATGTACAAGTTTATATAAGCTATATAGAAGTATTGTACATGCTATATACAAGCATTATACACACTATATAAAAGTATTATACACACTACGTATAAGTTTTTACAAGCATTATCCATACAATGTAGAAGTTTATACATGCTATCTATAAACAATATACACACTACATATAAGTTTATACATGTTATGTAAAACCATTATACATATTATGTATAAGTTTGTAGATAGTATGTATAAGCATTATAAATACTAAATATAAGTTTTATACACACTATGTACAAGTTTTACATGTAATATATAAGTATCATACGCACTATGTATAAGTTTATACATGATATGTTCAAGTATTTTTCACAATATAAATAAGAATTATACACACTATGTATAAGTTTATATATGCTATATATAAGCATTATACACATTATGTACTAAATTTATACATGCTATGTATAAGGATTATACATATCATGTTTAAGTTTATACACGCTATATACATAATTTTTACACACTATATGCAAGTTTGTACATGCTATGTATAAGGCCTATACATATTATGTATAAGTTTATAAACGCTATATACATAATTTTTAGATACTATGTGCAAGTTTAGACATGCAATTTACGAGTATTATACATGCTATGTATAAGTATTATACAAACTATATAAAAGTTTATACAAACATTATACATGTTATGCACAAGTTTATAAATACTATGTATTAGTTTTATACACATTATTTATAAGTCTGTACATATTATGCACAAGCATTATACACACTATGTACATGCTATATACGAGCATTGCACACGCTGTATACATGAATTATATACATTATATATAAGGTTATACAAGCATTCTACACTCCATTCAATGATATATACAAGTAATATTTACACTATGTATATATTTATACACGCAATGTACAAGCATTATATACACTATTCATAAGTATTATACACTGAATAGGTTTATATACAATATATATAATTTTATACAAACTATATTTAGGCATTATACATGCTATATATAAGCATTATATATAAAAGTTTTATACACTCTATGTATAAGCTTATACAAGTATTATGCATACTATATAGAAGTTTATACACACTATCTATAAATAATATACACATTATGTTTAAGTACTATATATATTATATATAAGTTTGTACACACTATATAAATGCATTATAAATATTATGTACAAATTTTAAACACACTATGTACAAGTTTTATATATAATATACAAGAATTATACATACTATGATTTTAAGCTTATATTTCGAAATAAGAATCAGATTCGTTATAAGACTGCCTTCACGGTTCCATTTGGTCAATACGAATGGAATGTTATGCCATTCGGCTTAAAAAATGCTCCATCCGAATTTCAAAAGATTATGAATGAAATATTTAATTCATATAATAAATACATCTTAGTCTACATAGACGATGTATTAATCTTCTCTAGAACTATTGATGAACACTTTAAACATCTTAAAATCTTTATTTGGCTAGCAAAAACAAATGGCCTTGTAATTTCCGAACCAAAAATAAAATTATTCCATACTACAATTAGATTCCTAGGACATACTATTACTAATGATACTATTATTCCTATACAACAAAGCATTGAATTTGCTGACAAATTTCCTGACAAAATACTAGATAAAAAACAGCTCCAACGATTTCTTGGTGCCTTAAATTATGTTTCTAATTTTTATCAAAATCTTGCAAAAGATGCTGCACCTCCATTTAAAAGACTTCGAAAAAATTCTCCCCTTTGGGATGATATTTGTACTAAAGCAGTACAACTCATTAAACATCAAGTTAAAAATTTACCTTGTATCAATTTAGCTAACCCAGAATATTTATAAATTATCGAGACAGATGCCTCTGACATCGGATATGGAGGTATCCTTAAACAAAAGAATTCATCAACCAACAAAGAAGAATTAGTCCATTTTACTTCAGGATTATGGAATCCTCCTCAAAAGAATTACTCTACCATTAAAAAGGAAATGTTAGCCATAGTAAAATCTATTAACAAATTTCAAGAAGATTTACTTAATACTACCTTTCTACTCCGAATAGATTGTTCATCTGCTAAATTTATTTTACAGAAAGATGTTCAAAATCTTTCCTCCAAACAAATATTTGCTACTTGGCAAGCTCAACTTGCTATTTTTGATTCTTCCATTGAATATATTAAAGGAAAAGATAATTCTTTACCTAATTTTCTAACCCGAGAATATCTTACAGGTACACCTACTTCTAATGGACAGTGAAGGGTGGCGCACCTCTAAAGGGCGCTCAATACCACCAGTCCCTAATCGAGGACGAGGGTGGCCAACTCTACGCGGTTATCCCCACGGGAGAGGATGTGGCCAAAATGGTCGCGGACGAGGAGAGATTCCTCCTCCAAAAATGATTCCCCTCAAAACTTATCTTTACGGGACAAATGATCCTCCACCAGCTTAGCAACAGCCAGAAAACATTCAAGAAAAAATTTCTAATCAAACATCTGATATGTTTGAACCAATACTGAATATGAGTGTTGAACATTTACTATATTTAAACAGTGAAGACAAAGATATAACCTTACCCTGGGTTATATTTAAAAAATATCTAAACGATAATACCCTTCTTCAAGATTCCAATTATGATAGAGAATCATATGAATCTATCCTCATTCACCTCCAATGTATCGAAGTCAAACATCACTACGATGACAAAAGAAATATCATCTATAGTCGAGCCAATCTTCTCACCATAATTCATCCAAAAGATTGGGGCATCACTCCCTTTCAAATACAAAAATTTAATATTCCAAATCCAGACGGAACCTTCAAAACTTGCTCTTTTAATTATTGGACTTATGTGCAAGCTATGCACAAAGCCTTTTATATTCTAAATCCTACTCAGTCACATTCATGGATGTTTATCATAAATCCTAAAATTCTTGAAAACCCAATCCCTTCATGGTTCTACAAATGGTGGGAAACCAAAGGAGCCATTATCTCCATCCTTCCATCTGAACTACAACAGAGTTATAACAATTGGGTGGATTCCTCCCCTCATCTTCAAATCATCAAGGCTGAAGATTTTATTGATGGAATGGGTGAATTTCTTTTCTTTGCTCAAGCTCAAATTCCATGGATTTGGTCATGGAATATTGAAATTAATACCAACTCATTAAATTTAAAAAATCTTATGAGAAATTTCTCAGTCAAATGGTGGTCGTCCATTATTGTTGAGGATAAAAAAAAATAAATTGATAAGGTTATTCAAAATAACCTTATTAGTAATCAACGGCAACCAATGAATGTCGAATTCTCTTTAAAGAATCTGCAGAAGACTCTTAAACAGAGATATCCTTATGAAACTCCAGACCAAATTAAGACAAGACTCCAGAAGGCATACTAGGATCAGTTGAATCAGTTATTTCCAGATGATGAAAATATGGCTTCACAACATTCAAATGATATTATTCCTAACACCTGGGATAAACATGAAGAAGCGGGACCCAGCAGACGTCCTGGCAAAGCTCCCATCAGTGAAGAACCCGACGACTTTTGAAACTAAAGACTCTTAGTGGAATCAATAAGAGAGTCTTTATTATAAACGTGGCATATTCTCCAAAGTGGGGCATCAGCCTTCCACACGTGGAACAACAGACTTCCACAAGTTATTGGAGATAGAATATAGCTTTACTTTAATAATTGTACTAAATTGTAACTTTTTATCTTTTGTTTTAATTATTGTCTCAGTTGGCTTGTACTTTTTATCTTTTGCTTTAATTATTGTCTGAGTGGGCTTGTACTAAGTTTACTTCTCTTCAAAGGAACTCTCCTATATAACCTCATGTAATATGAGAAGAGAGGATATCAGTTTGTAATATGAAGTTTGAAGTGAAATAATATTTGGTTTTGAGCCTTGTAAGTTCTATCTTTGCTTTCTGCTAGCTTGCTTCTTATTTTTCTAACTGTTTACTTTACTATTGAGGTTTCCGCAATTTGGTATCAGAGCCATGCGTGAGTAGTGTTACTCTGATTGGTAAGATACTATTTCACCCTTTTTAATCGGGGTGGTAGGAAGGAATAGACTATGTATTAAACATCCCAAACACAATTCTTTGTTGAATAATCGTATTGAACCTTGGCAGTAAATCCCATGGTACGGGTAGTTAGCCCTGGATGGTTCATGTTTTTATTCAACCAGCTAGTGTTTGTTTCTTTTTCTACTAAACCACTCTTACACCGCTTCCTCTATTAACTAAGATGAAATATAAGCTTACCAATTGAGGCTTATTTCGATGGCATCTTCATCATCTTCCTCTATCCTCAATAAGGGTAAAGTAGAGAAAAATTTACAAACTCAATAGAAACTCCCATTTTTTTTTCTAGAGAGAGAAAAATTTTGAATTCGTCTATTTTCGTTTTTTGGCGGGCGGTTCTGAGATGCCGGTGGGTGGCTCGGCCGCGATCGCTGGAGGCGAAGCTACTGATGGCTTCGGTTTTGTTAATCAAATGATGTCTGCTCGTCCTGTCAAGAATGAGAATTTGGTAATTTGCGAACCTGTTGTTCCTCTGTCTACTTCCCCTGTTCCTGTTACGGAGAAAGGAAAAGGAATTGTTGAATCAAGAATCGAGACTGGATCGCCCGTAACTGGTGTTAATTTCAATCCTTTGGTAGGGGATAATTCTTCTCACTCTGAATTTAAAATCTTTGTTAGCCGTTTTGGTAACACAGCAAGAACGACCAATGGATGTTCAGATCTCCCTTCAATTCCAAAATAAAACTGGCTATTTTTCAAATGTTTGTGAAATAGTCAACAATGAATCTGCTTTGGCTAATGAGATCCACGGAATTTTTAAAGAAGGGCGTATGGAGGGGAATAACCCGTGGGCAAAACCTAATCATCTCAAAATTGATCCGTCGGCTTTTTCGAATTGTTTATCTGGAGATGGGTGGGCTATGAAATTATATGAACCAAATGTTAAAAACAATTCTGAACGGTTAAAGCTATCCATAGTGGTGAAAGCCTTTGGTGCAGATATTTCAATTCCGTTGATGGCATGGGAGCTTAGACGGCAATGGAGCAGTTTTGGTAAATTCCACCTAACTTCATTGGGACTCGGATGGATGTTATGCTCGTTTGAGAAGTTAGAGACTATGGAGAATGTTTTGATGGGTGGACCTTGGTTTGTCAAGGGCCATATAATTGGTTTGGATAAGTGGAGCCCGGAATTCTCACCATCTTCCTTAAAAGGTTTAAGCTCTCCGGTTCGGGTTAGGCTTCCTAACCTTCTTCTATCTTGTTGGGATGAAATAAATGTGACAAGAATTGCTTCACTTATTGGTACTCCTTTACTTCTTAATGGGAACATGTTTCAATGGAGTAAAAGGGAATTTGGACGAGTTTGTGTAAGATTGGAGCTTGATAAACCAATTATTATTGGTGTTTGGGTGGATGGGCCCAATGGGAGATTCTTCCAAAATGTTGAGTATGAAAGGATTTCTTCTCTGTGTTACAAATGTGGGAAAGTGGGGCATTTAGAACCCGGTTGTGGAGGCAATGCTGTGTTGGCTAGCTCTGCTCAGGAGAGGAAATCTTGTTCTCAAGAAGGTGGTAAGGTTAATTCGGCACAAGGGGGCTCGGACTATGGGCCTTGGATTCAAGTTCTTAACAGAAAGAATTTCAGGAATGATCAGAGGAGAAGGAAACAAGTGGTTTCCAATTCTTTCCAAGCTAAAGGGAAACAAGTTTTTAAAGAAAAAATTATTCAAAAAATTGAGGAGGGAGCTGCTGCTAAGGAGGTTTTGTTGGAACCAGTGATTGAAGTTCCGGATGGTCCTGTCCGTGAGGTGCTAGGTGGATCTGGTTTACCCGAAGACCATTCGAAAATTCCTTCTGCCAATTCTTTTTTAATACCAAGTAGCAACAAATTTGATCTTCTTAATGAAGTTGAAGAGGAGAATGTCGGTATGATCAATTCAGAGATTTTTTCTCCAGATAATCTTGACATTGAAGAAGGAGAATTAGTTGGGAATGAAGAATTGGGGTGTTCTGGGGGATTGGAGGTTCAAAAAGGTTTAGCTGGAATTGCTCTTGACAGTTGAACCATTAGAGAAAGCTTTGCTGGGAAAGCAAAACCAAAACTTCAAAAAGAACTAAGGTCATTGGGACCACTCAATCTTTCTTCAAGACTGAAAAAACAGGAAGGAGTTGGCAGGAAGAAGGGCGGGGGACCTTCCCCCTTGGTGGCTAAATGAGTTCATTTGTTTTCTGGAATTGTAGGGGGGCAAATAAGAAGGAAGCCCCTCTTTATTTGAAGGAAGTTATTAGTGATTGGAAAGTTATCTACGTGGGGGTGGTGGAAACTAAAATTGATAAAATTGAGAAATGGGAGTTAAATAAGTACTTGGGCAATAAGTGGGATTTCTTTCTTTATCCCTCTACTGGAGCATCTGGAGGTATTGTAGTTATGTGGAGATCTGATTTGGCTAATTTTTCACTAATTTCAGCTAATGATCAATGTGTAATTGGGAAGCTTTGTATAGCTAATAAAGGTTCTTGGATTATTTCTACGGTGTATGGGAGTAGAGATATGTATAGTAGAAGGGAGTTATGGGAGTGCCTTGGAAATCACTTGTCTTTGGATGATCCGTATGTTATCGGAGGTGATTTTAATTATATACTTTCACAAGAAGAGAAAAGGGGTGGTAAGAAATTCAAATTCTCTCTTGCTTCTCAAGATATGAGTTCCTTCATGAGTAGATGTGATCTCCATGATGTGGGAGTCATTGGGCCTAAATTCACTTGGTGTAATAACAAAAGTGGAGGAGCTCGTATTTGGGAAAGGCTTGATAGATGTCTACTCAATTCCAAAGCATTGGAGGCTATTCCAATGGTTGTCAACCGGCATGTTGCACGGGTTGCCTCTGACCATTGTCTGGTGGTTCTGCAGGTCGAATTTCAGAATTTCAAACATCCAAAGATCATGAGATTTGAAGATGTGTGGCTTTCGTATCATGTTGCTTACCAGGTTGTCAAGAAAGCTTGGAGCAAGAAGTTTGTTGGTGATCCGATGGAGGTTTTAAATAAAAAATTTTGGTTTGTGCTGAGGACTTTGTTTTTTTGGAACCGGTCAAAGCATAATAGCTTGTTGGAGCTCAAAGACAAACTAAAAACAGAAGTGGATGAATTACAAAATAAAGAAGCCGATGGAAGTGGTTTATCTGATCAGTCTATTTTGCTTCTCAAGGCCAAAGTCCATGAATTAAATATTACTTTGGAAAGATTAAACATATGGTGGAGACAAAGAATCAAAGTCAAATGGATCAAGGAGGGTGACATTAATTCTCAGTTCTTCCACTCCTTTGCTAATGGTAGGAAGAACGGTAACTCTATCAGACAGATCAAAGATAATGCGGGCAACATGGTGAATGATCAAGATGGAATTGAACAAGTTCTTTTGAGCTTTTTCTCTCAAAAATGGAAGGATCGTGACTGTAGTATTAACGGTTGGCCTAGCAGAATCAATGGCCTTAGCTATGATAGCATTGAATTACTTAAGGCTGATTTCACTAGGGATGAAGTTGAGAAAGTCATTTCTAACTTGGGTAGCAACATATCTCCGGGAATTGATGGAATCACATACTCTTTTCTCAAGGGGTATTGGAATATTATTGCTCAGGACATATGGGAGGCTATCTTTATGTTCATCTCGACTGGTATAATGAACAAGGAATGGAAAGATAGTCTAATTGTCCTTATTCCCAAGGTACAAAATCCGGTTAATCCCTCTCATTTTTGGCCTATCATCTTATGTATGTCTATATACAAAATCATAGCTAAGCTTCTTTTAAATAGACTGAATTTGGTTATTCATGAATTAATTTCGGAAAACCAAGCTGCTTTTCTTAAAGGTAGATCCTTATCTGAACATATCCTTTTGGTGCAAGAAATTATTCATAAATTCAGGTTTTCTAAATCGAAAAAAGGATTGATGGCTGTGAAGATCGATATGGAACAAGCTTATGATTGTATTTCTTGGAAAGCTTTGGAAAATACTCTTAGCTACTTTGGGTTTCCAAAAGGTTTCTCTAAATTGATTATGGAATGTGTTACTAATGCTAGATTCTCTATTTTATTTAATGGGAAGCAATCTAAATGGATTGAAGCTAGGAGTGGATTTAGACAGGGATGTCCTCTATCTCCTTATCTGTTTATTTTATGTTCCCAATTGTTGTCTAATAATTTGCACCATATTGGGAGTAATCTTGGTATTAAAGTAGCTGCATCGGCTCCCTGCATATCCCATCTTCTTTATGCAGATGATATACTTCTTTTCTTTGAATCCAACTCGAAGCAAACAAAAATTGTTAAGGACTGCATCATGGAGTACTGCAACTGGACTGGGCTGGCTGTTAATGCTCAAAAATCTGCCATTCTTTTTAGCAATTCGGTGAATAGAGCAAAGAGGAAGTATTTATCCAAAATTCTAAATTTTAAAGTGGTGCAGGAAATGAAATATTTGGGAATAAATCTTTGTTTGAGAAGAGTGGTATCATCTGATTTCCTTTTTCTACTCGAAAGAGTCTCTTCTAGAATCAATAGTTGGGGAAATAAATACTTTTCTCTTGCTGGTAGAATTGTGTTGATGAAGGCCATCTTATTAGCTATCCCAATTTTCTATGTCTCTCATGCTTTAATTCCAATTAATATCCTGAAGAAATTGGAAAGGATTTGTAGAGATTTCATCTGGAAGAAATCAGATAATACCACTGGAATGCATTTCTTATCTTGGGATGTGCTCTGTAAGCTGATTGCTGGAGGTGGAGCTGGGGTTCATTCTCCTATTGCTTTGATGGGGCCTTTGAGAGCTAAGTTTGCTTGGGAGTTTATTAAAGAATCTGATTCCTTGTTATACAGGACTTTAAGGGCCAAGTATGGAGATGTCCTTTATACTGAATTGAATGGGAAAAGCTGCTCGGTTACATGGAAGATAATGACCAGCGGTATGAAATCATTACAACCCCTGTTGAGGTGGAATGTGGATACGGGTGAATCAATTGATCCTTTTGAAGATATATGGATTCAAAATAATAAGCTGTCCAAATGGCCTACTTTTGTCAATGTTATGGTGGAGGAAGTTCCTAAACTCAGTTCTTTTATTCATCATAAAGCTTGGAATGTGGAGGAGTTGAGTAAATTTTTCGGTCCAGAACTTGTAAACTTAATTGTTCAGATGAAGATTGGAGAGGGTAAGGATTCCAGAGAGCTTTGTTATAAATTCTCTGGTAAATCGCTTGCACCACTTATCAGATCTGTTCAACAATCGGTTCTCTGCAGTAATGAAGATTGGAAATGGCTCCGGTTAAGCAAACTAACAGCTAAAGTCCATTGCTTTTGGTGGAGGTTAGTGAATAGAGGTATTCCCACTTTGGAATTCTTAAATTTCAGGAGAATTTCTAATATTAATGGTTGCCCAAGAGGTTGTTTAGCTATTGAAAATGAAGAACATGTAGCTGTGAATTGCTGTTTTCTTAATGGTTTGTTCAACACTTTGGGAGGATGGGGTTTCAAAGTTCCTAGATTCAGGAATTGGACTCGATGTTTACAAGGCTTAAAAGCGGCAGCTCGGACCAATTTTTTTTTGGTGAATCTCTATTGCACTGCATTTTTTTACTCATGGAAAAGTAGGAATGAGGTTGTTCATGGTGGGAAGGAAACAGGGTTGAGTTGTTAGGCAGCTAAAGTAATTGATGTGGCTGTTATTTCTTCTAATTGTGGTATCCTATCGGATCACTTGGGTGCTAATCAGCTTGAGAAGCTGTCTAGTTATTCTTGGCACCCCCCTCCATCCGACTGGACAAAGGAAACTTTGATGCCGCACTTCATGATTCCAATATGGCTGGTATTGCTGGAATTTTTAGAAACAGCAAAGGGAGGTTCTTATTTGCTTTTGGAATCAAATGTATTCATTGGGATATTGGTTTGCTTGAACTCATGGCTATTAGAGCAATGAAATTGTTCCATAAATCTTGGAAGTTTGAAGCTAAAGGGATTGTCATTGAAGGGGACAATCAAAATGTGATCAAGCACCTACAAAGATCGGTGAAGAAAGATCAACACAACAAGGATGATTTGGAAGATTTGTCTTTCCTGGAGGATTTCGGTATGTTTCATTTTCATTGTGTTCATAGGAATTATAACCATTTAGCAGACTTTTGTGCTAAATTGGCTTTAGTTGATAATTTTGTTTGGGAGGATCTTAGTGATAGCATGATCCCTCCTTTGTTTTTTTTCTTTGCTTAAAGAGGAATGTGATAGGTGTTCTATCACTTCCTAGGTTGTATCCGTTTTTAGTTTTTTAATTTCTACCTTTGGCATTTTCAAAAAAAAAATAAGGGTAAAGTACCCTCTTTTCGTGATATCAAAAATGCTGAATTAATCGAATATCCGCTCAATGAATAAGACCTTAATAAATGGTCTCTACCTAAGGTTGATAAAACCTTAATTTATCAAATTGGAACCTTTGATTTCAAAGGAAAAACTACCATTAAAATGGTAGAACAATCTATAACAATCGACTCAACAGAGAAAACTATCTCTCTGTTATCTTATGATGATCTTAGATCTTACATGCAAGATTACAAATACTTGCATATTGGTTTAATCCAAATCGCCTTTAAGCTTCTAACTTTAAGAGGACTTAATGCATCAATCTTAGCTTGTCTAAGAGATGGTCGATGCCTAAACTGGGCACAATCACTTATGGGAGTGATGGAAACCAGTCTTTGTCATGGACCGGTTTATTTTAATACTTTTCCAAATCTCAGTTTATCATTAACTCATATACATTTATTTGAGGCAATTAAACTACATCTTCAACTCCATGGATATAATTTTCTTCCAGGATCAGAAACAATCGCATTAATTTATAGAATCCATTTTAAGGTAATGAATACCTTAAGTCCAAAAGTTAAAAAGATAGTTCAGCCAAATAGCAAAACTACTCTAATAGAAACAAATCTATTACTAGTGATAACATTCCCAGAACAATGGCTATAATATAATGCCTATAACTACTAACACTGAAGGCATTACTTCCCATATATGCAATCCTCCCATACAATTAAAATTTATCATAGATCCTAAAGAAATCATATTAAATGAAATCAATAAATTCAAAGGAAAACAATTACATATAAATTTCTTATTTAAAGAAATTCAAAATGTCGAGATAAAAAATCAATTAGAAAAATCGACAATTAAAACTAAAATCTTAGACATTGAACAACATATTAAACTCACTATCTGTGGAGATAATCCTATTAGTTTTTGGAATAGAAAAACACATTGTGTAAGTCTTCCATATATTGACAATTTTAATGAAAAAACAAATACCGACTAAATCTCGACCCTCGCAGATGAATCGAGAATATCAAGATCTTTGTCAAAAAGAAATAACCGATTTATTAAAAAAGCAAATTATTAGAAAATCTAGCTCTCCTTGGAGCTGTACAACATTCTATGTTATGAATGCCGTTGAAAAGGAAAGAGGAAAACCAAGATTGGTAATAAATTATAAACCGCTAAATCAAGTCTTAAAATGGATAAGATATACAATCCCTAATAAAAGAGATCTTTTAAATAGACTAGCACAAGCCAGTTTATTCTCTAAATTTGATCTAAAATCCGAATATTGGCAAATTCAGATCAAAGAATCAGATCGTTATAAGACTGCCTTCACAGTTCCATTTGGTCAATATGAATGGAATGTTATGCCATTCGGCTTAAAAAATGTTCCATCCGAATTTCAAAAGATTATGAATGAAATATTTAATTCATATAATAAATACATCTTAGTCTACATAGACAATGTATTAATCTTCTCTGGAACTATTGATGAACACTTTAAACATCTTAAAACCTTTATTTGGCTAGCAAAAACAAATGGCCTTGTAATTTTCGAACCGAAAATAAAATTATTCCAGACTACAATTAGATTCCTAGGAAATACTATTACTAATGATACTATTATTCCTATACAACGAAGCATTGAATTTGCTGACAAATTTCCTGACAAAATACTGGATAAAAAACAGCTCCAACGATTTCTTGGTGCCTTAAATTATGTTTCTGATTTTTATCAAAATCTTGCAAAAGATGCTGCACCTCTATTTAAAAGACTTCGAAAATTTCTCCCCCTTGGGATGATATTTGTACTAAAGCAGTACAACTCATTAAACATCATGTTAAAAATTTACCTTGTATCAATTTAGCTAACCCAAATTATTTATAAATTGTCGAGACAGATGCCTCTGACATCGGATATGGAGGTATCCTTAAACAAAAGAATTCATCAACCAACAAAGAAGAATTAGTCTGTTTTACTTCAGGATTATGGAATCCTACTCAAAAGAATTACTCTACCATTAAAAAGGAAATGTTATCCATAGTAAAATCTATTAACAAATTTCAGGATGATTTACTTAATACTACCTTTCTACTCTGAATAGATTGTTCATCTGCTAAATTTATTTTACAGAAAGATGTTCAAAATCTTGCCTCCAAACAAATATTTGCTACTTGGCAAGCTCAACTTGCTATTTTTTATTTTTCCATTGAATATATAAAAGGAAAAGATAATTCTTTACCTGATTTTCTAACCCGAGAATATCTTACAGGTACACCTACTTCTAATGGACAGTGAAGGGTCGCGCACCCCTAAAGGGCACTCAATACCACCAGTCCCTAATCGAGGATGAGGGTGGCCAACTCTACATGGTTATCCCCGCGGGAGAGGACGTGGCCAAAATGGTCGCTGACGAGGAGAGATTCCTCCTCCAAAAATGATTCCCCTCAAAACTTATCTTTACGGGACAAATGATCCTTCACCGGCTGAGCAACAACCAAAAAACATTCAAGAAAAAATTTCTAATCAAACTTCTGATATGTTTGAACCAATACTGAAAATGAGTGTTGAACATTTACTGTATTTAAAAAGTGAGGACAAAGATATAACCTCACCCTGGGTTATATTTAAAAAATATCTAAACGATAATACCCTTCTTCAAGATTCCAATTATGATAGAGAATCATATGAATCTATCCTCATTCACCTCCAATGTATCGAAGTCAAACATCACTACGATGACAAAAGAAATATCATCTATAGTCGAGCCAATCTTCTCACCATAATTCATCCAAAAGACTGGGGCATCACTCCCTTTCAAATACAAAAATTTAATATTCCAAATCCAGATGGAACCTTCAAAACTTGCTCTTTTAATTATTGGACTTATGTGCAAGCTATGCACAAAGCCTTTTATATTCTAAATCCTACTCACTCACATTCATGGATGTTTATCATAAATCCTAAAATTCTTGAAAACCTAATCCCTTCATGGTTCTACAAATGGTGGGAAACCAAATGAGCCATTATCTCCATCCTTCCATCAAAACTATAACAGAGTTATAACAATTGGGTGGATTCCTCCCCTCATCTTCAAATCATCAAGGCTGAAGATTTTATTGATGGAATGGGTGAATTTCTTTTCTTTGCTCAAGCTCAAATTCCATGGATTTGGTCATGGAATATTGAAATTAATACCGACTCATTAAATTTAAAAAATCTTATGAGAAATTTCTCAGTCAAATGGTGGTCGGACATTATTGTTGAGGATAAGAAAAAACAAATTGATAAGGTTATTCAAAATATCCTTATTAGAAATCAACGGCAACCAATGAATGCCGAATTCTCTTTAAAGAATCTGCATAAGACTCTTAAACAGAGATATCCTCATGAAACTCCAGACCAAATTAAGACAATACTCCAGAAGGCATACTAGGATTAGATGAATCAATTATTTCCAGATGATGAAGATTTGCTTCACAACATTCAAACGATACTATTCCTGACACCTGGGATAAACATGAAGAAGCGGGACCCAACAGACGTCCTGGCAAAGCTCCCATCAGTGAAGAACCCGATGACTTTTGAAACTAAAGACTCTTAGTGGAATATAAGAGAGTCTTTATTATAAACGTGGCATATTCTCCAAAGTGGGGCATCAGCCTTCCACACGTGGAACAACAGACTTCCACAAGTTAATGGAGATAGAATATAGCTTTACTTTAATAATTGTACTAAATTGTAACTTTTTATCTTTTGTTTTAATTATTGTCTGAGTGGGCTTGTACTTTTTATCTTTTGCTTTAATTATTGTCTGAGTGGGCTTGTACTAAGTTTACTTCTCTTCAAAGGAACTCTCCTATATAACCTCATGTAATATGAGAAGAGAGGATATCAGTTTGTAATACGAAGTTTGAAGTGAAATAATATTTGGTTTTGAGCCTTGTAAGTTCTTTCTTTTCTTTCTGCTAGCTTGCTTCTTATTTTTCTAACTGTTTACTTTACTATTGAGGTTTCCGTAATTTGGTATCAGAGCCATGCGTGAGTAGTGTTACTCTGATTGGTAAGATTCTATTTCAACCTTTTTAATCGGGGTGGTAGGAAGGAATAGACTATGTATTGAACGTCCCAAAAACAATTCTTTGTTGAATAATCGTATTGAACCTTGGCAGTAAATCCCATGGTACGGGTAGTTAGCCCTGGATGGTTCATGTTTTTATTCAACCAGCTAGTGTTTGTTTCTTTCTCTACATAAACCACTCTTACACCGCTTCCTCTATTAACTAGGATGAAATATAATCTTACCAATTGAGTCTTATTTCGATGGCATCTTCATCATCTTCCTCTATCCTCAATAAGGTTAAAGTACCCTCTTTTTGTGATATCAAAAATGCTGAATTAATCGAATATCCGCTCAATGAAGAAGACTTTAATAAATGGTCTCTACCTAAGGTTGATAAAACCTTAATTTATCAAATTGGAACCTTTGATTTCAAAGGAAAAACTACCATTAAAATGGTAGAACAATCTATAACAATCGAATCAACAGAGAAAACTATCTCTCTATTATCTTATGATGATCTTAGATCTTACATGCAAGATTACAAATACTTGCATATTGGTTTAATCCAAATCGCCTTTAAGCTTCTAACTTTAAGAGGACTTAATGCATCAATCTTAGCTTGTCTAAGAGATGGTCGATGCCTAAACTGGGCACAATCACTTATGGGAGTGATGGAAACCAGTCTTTGTCATGGACCGGTTTATTTTAATACTTTTCCAAATCTCAGTTTATCATTAACTCATATACATTTATTTGAGGCAATTAAACTACATCTTCAACTCCATGGATATAATTTTCTTCCAGGATCAGAAACAATCGCATTAATTTATAGAATCCATTTTAAGGTAATGAATACCTTAAGTCCAAAAGTTAAAAAGATAGTTCAGCCAAATAGCAGAACTACTCTAATAGAAACAAATCTATTAGCTTCAAACATAGCTACTAATAGAGTAATTAAATGGAATGAAATAACATTCCCAGAATAATGGATATTACCTCAAGTGATTACACCTAAACCTATTGTTAATCAAGACATAGATCAGATAATCCAAACATCTGATGGAGATGTAGAAGTAAGATTTAATCCATGAAGATCTATAAATCTTCCTCAAATTTCTATTCCTTCAACATCAGGAGATGACATTAAAACATCAAATTCAGATGAAACTGATCTAGCCTCTAGTGCAGGATTAACTCTTAATCAAAATAGAATATTTCATCCAGTCAGAGAAAATCAAGATTTTAGATCCCCAACTCCTTCCGAAATGCAATTTCAATGATTTACGGACTCAATACAGCCCTTAGAGAGACGGTTATCCGTCACTATATGTTAGAAAAATTTAAACCATTTAGAATCTGATATAGAAACATGTTCTCAGAAGAAGAACGTATAAAATTCTCTGATCAATATTTTAATGAACTTGAGCATCTAAATCAAAATGAAAAAGCTACTATTCCATTCGTATATTGGTTTGTGACCAATATAACTTCTAATATCAGAATGATTCAAGGACAATCCTCAAAATCAAATATTATAATGAGTCAATTTGGAAATATTCCATCAGATCAAAATGCTATAAGAGAACTAGCTATCATAATTAAACAACTTAATTTTACTAATCAAACAATACAAACAATAACCTCGTATTTAGAAAGTCTTAATAAAAAATTAGATCTATTACAAAACACAATAGAACAATCAAAATCTTCAAATATTAATAAATTTAAAGAAATAGAGCCAACACAAATCGCAACCTCAAGCTCTGGTATGATTATTACCAAAACAGTTATCAAGCTGCCACCACCAATAAAAATAAAATTTGATGAAGATTTAAATATGTCAGAAGTAATAAAACAAATTAAATCTCAAAAAATAACCACATTAGATGAGATATCTTCGGAAAATGAAACTTTAGATAATTCATCTAGTGAATATGACATTGATCAATTAGAAGATCAATTTAAAGCAACTACTATTAACCCTCATTCTGAAATACCATTATCATTAAACATAATGAAATACCCTAAAAAAATCTTTAGGGAAATATTACTATCAAAGACCTTCCCCAAATGATCTTTTGTATGAAGAAGAATTAAATGAACAAATTTCATATGACCGAAGACAGTTATATGAATGGAATTTTGATGGTCTATCAGACTATCAAATTCATAAGACTATTCATTGAATGTTAATTATGCTACTGTAGCAAAACGTAAAAACAATAAACCCTGGGAAGTAGTCCAAATTATTGTTAATGGTTTCACCGGAATCCTTAAAGGATGGTGGGATAATTATTTAACTCAAGCAGAGAAAAATGATCTGCAAAGTGACAAAAATTTATTAGACCCCTCAAAACCAAATGATGAGGCAGTCTATACACTCATACACAATATTCTAGAACATTTCTTAGGATATATGTCTGATAATAGAGAACAAATGCGCTCTCTATTGCAAAAATTAAAATGTCCATCTTTATCACATTTTAGATGGTATAAGGATGTATTCATAGCTAGAGTAATGAATCTTTCAGATACTAGTTCAAGCTATTGGAAAGAAAAATTCTTAGAAGGACTACCTGCTACCTTCGCTACAAAAGTTAAAGAAAAATTAAGAACTGCCAATGGACAGTTAACTTTCAAATATTATACGTATGGACGTATAATTAGCGAATGTATCAAAGTAGGTATCACACTTTGTAATGATATTAGAATGCAACAACAACTTAAACGTGAACGAATATCAGATCGCAAACAATTAGGAGCCTTTTGCGAACAATTCGCCTGTCCAGGCCCATTAACAAAAAGAGAACAAAATTTGGCAAAACAGAAATCAAATAAAAAGGAAAAGCTAAAAGCTCATTCAAAGAAATTTCATAAAAAATTGTTTATACCTAAAGAAAAACCTAGTTAGTCTAAATCTAAACCGACAAGAAAAGCTATTAAATGCTTTAAATGTGGCAAAATAGGACATTATTCTAATAAATGTCCTATGAAAACAAAAATAAATCAATTAAACCTAGACAATGATACAAAAGAATTATTAAAAAATTCTTTTAAACTCAGATGAATTTGAGTGAAATGATTCAAATAACTCTGAACATGAAATTGAAGAATCAGAGTCTGGTTCTTCTTCATGTTGTGATAATTGTTCAAGTAACGATTACTACAAAGCTATTGTAGAAAAATCAGGATTATTTGTTCTTACTAATGAACAAAAAGATCAACTTATAGAAATGTTAGCAAACATTCAAGATCATAAAACTAAAGAACAGATTATCAAACTACTCGGAACTTCTGAAGATCCTCTTCTATCACAAACACAGAAATTTCCTAATTATTCTATGAAAGAAGTCCTCGATCACTTTAAATTAAAAGAACAAGAGCTAAATCCCTCTCCAACCACATTATCTGAATTGAAACTTGAATTAAAAAATTTAAAACGGGAAGTCCAAACCCTAAAATCAGAACAAGATAAACTATCTGTTCGACTAAAAAATCTTGAATTAGAACAAATCCTGGATCAACCCGATCCAGAAGAACTTAATCAAAATTATGAAAATAATACCCTTATAAATTCCCTACAAAAGGCAATTATCCATAAATGGTATATTTCAATCACTTTAGTGATCAATCAAGCACTTGTACTTAAAATATTTGGCTGAACTATCTTTTTAATAGATTTGTTTCACACACTACATACAAGTTTATACATGTTATGCATAACCATTATACATATTATGTATAAGTTTGTAGATACTATGTATAAGCATTATAAATACTAAATATAAGTTTTATACACACTATGTATAAGTTTTACATGTAATATATAAGTATCATACGCACTATGTATAAGTTTATACATGATATGTTCAAGTATTTTTCACAATATAAATAAGAATTATACACACTATGTATAAGTTTATATATGTTATATATAAGCATTATACATATTATTTACTAAATTTATACATGCTATGTATAAGGATTATACATATCATGTTTAAGTTTATACACGCTATATACATAATTTTTACACACTATATGCAAGTTTGTACATGCTATGTATAAGGCCTATACATACTATGTATAAGTTTATAAACGCTATATACATAATTTTTAGATACTATGTGCAAGTTTAGACATGCAATTTACGAGTATTATACATGCTATGTATAAGTATTATACAAATTATGTAAAAGTTTATACAAACATTATACATGTTATGCACAAGTTTATACATGCTATGTATTAGCTTTATACACATTATTTACATGTTATGCACAAGTTTATACATGCTATGTATTAGCTTTATACACACTATGTACATGCTATATACGAGCATTACACACACTATGTACATGCTATATACGAGCATTACACACGCTGTATACATGAATTATATACATTATATATAAGGTTATACAAGCATTCTACACTCCATTCAATGATATATACAAGTATTATTTACACTATGTATATATTTATACACGCTATGTACAAGCATTATATATACTATTCATAAGTATTATACACTGAATAGGTTTATATACACTATGTATAATTTTATACAAGCTATATTTAGGCATTATACATGCTATATATAAGCATTATACATAAAAGTTTTATACACACTACGTATAAGCTTATACAAGCATTATGCATACTATATAGAAGTTTATACACACTTTCTATAAATAATATACACATTATGTATAAGTTTATATATATTATATATAAGTACTATATATATTATGTATAAGTTTGTACACACTATGTAAATGCATTATAAACATTATGTACAAATTGTAAACACACTATGTACAAGTTTTATATATAATATACAAGAATTATACATACTATGTACAAGTTTATACATGATATGTACAAGCATTTTACACACTATAAACAAGAATTATACACACTTTGTATAAGTTTATAAATGCAATATATAAGCATTATACACACTATATATATGATATATATAAGTATTATACAGACTATGTACAAGTTTATACATGTTATGTATAAGCATTATATATGGATTAAATAAAGTTTTACATGCTATGTACAAGCATTTTACACACTATATACAAGTTTATATATACTATATACAAGTATTATACACACAAGGTACAAGTTTATACATGTAATGTATAAGTTTATACACACTATAGACAAGTTTATACATGTTATGTACAAACATTATACACACTATGTATATGTTTGTAAATACTATAAATTAGCATTATAAAAATGATGTTCAAGTTTGTACATAATATGTACAACCATTATATATATATATATATTATGTATAAGTTTATATAAGTATTAAAGATGCTAGGTACAAGCATTATATATACATAGTAAAAGTTTATATAAGTATTATACACACTATGTTCAAGTTTAAACATTCTATATACAAGCATTATATACACTTTTTATTAGCATTTTATACCCTATGTACAAGTTTATTCAAACATTATACAAACGCTATGTACAAGCATTATACAAAATATGTATAAGTTTGTAAATGCTATGTATAAGGATTATACAAACTATGAACAAGTTTATGCACATTATGTACAAGTTTATAAATGCTATGTATAAGGATTATACAAACTATGAATAAGTTTATGTACATTATGAACAAGTTTATGCTATGTATAAGGCTTATACATACTTATACTTTCTGTTTTAAGCTGATCGTCCCGGACGATATAAATATCGGCCGGGCCGATGTGGGCAAAAATAGAAATTCTAAGCCTCTCAAGTGTGTGTGTGTGAAGGGTTACTTAGCATCAGTCTCTTTTACCATTACAAGTAGACTCAAAAGGTGAAAAATAAAATTACAGACTGACTCAACCCTAAACCTACGCAATCTTTAACTTAGCTTCTTCTTGATTGTCCGATCTTCAATTCCTGTAAAGTTAGAAGCAACAAGTAGTCCAAGAGAAATGGTGTTTGTCAATCATCAAAACACAAGTTATGAAAAATAGATTTGCAACAATCTCCCCCTTTTTGATGATGGCAAACATAAGTAGGAAATAAAAATAAAAAAAACAGGTTCATTAGAAATTCAAAGTTACAAACCCAAACCCAATAACTTTTTCCTACCACATCGTACTCCCCCTTTTGTCATCACAAAAAGAGGGTCCAGAAACACAAGAAAAACATCACAAAAGACTAATCAAGCAAACTAAAAAAGGACAGGAAACAAACAACACAAAGTACAGATTAAAAAAGTGAGGGATCCAGATCATCTGATGGAGGTGGTGGAGGTGGCTGCTGAAAGTAGGTGGCAAGTGTGGTTAACTGAGCATTAAACCAGGCGACATCCTGGTCATGCTGCTGCTGCTGCTGAGTAACAAAACTATCAAAATGAGCTAAATCCTCAGTGCGGTGCTGCTCGTAGCGGGTAATATCCTCAAAGTGTTGCTGCTCCTGTGCAGCCACGTAGGCATCAAACCGAGTCTCACAATGATCAAACCTCTCAATCAACTGATCAACTGGAGAGTGCTAGTGGAGAGGGACAGGATCAGGAACGGGAGCGGGAGCGGGAGCCTCCTCCTCTCTCGCCCCCCCGACCTTCCCCATCTCTTGGGTGGAGACGAGTACTATGAAGAGCAGTGAAGGAATTGTTTGAGTAGTAGGTAGGGTGAAGGTCAGGACGATTAGGGTATTGGAGATTGTATTTGGTTTCAAGGATATAGGCTATCATGTGTCCTAAGGCTAGATTGGGCTTTCTCTTATGGCTTGGGTCGTGAATTGTGGTTAGGCGATCGATGTAGCGAAAGAGTAGATCAGCAGCATTGAATTCTCTTTGGGCCATAATGTAGAAAGTAGTGAGGGACAGTAGAGGGGTGATGTGAACTCGGTCCCCGACTTTTGGGATAATGAAGGTGCGAAGGACATGTTGGATTGTCCTAGCATCTTTGACTAAAGAGCTAGTCTCTCCAACATGGAAAGGTGTATTGGTCTGACGAAGGAAGTGATTCTCCGTGGACCAGTAAAAATCAGGATCAGAGGCTATTATGTGCAGCTTATCCCCAGTGGTGGATAGCTGTAAAAGATCAACACAATCCTGATATGTGATTTCGACAGGGTGTCGATTCACATAGGAGTCATGACTGTGAAGGTGTGGTTAATGCGCAGGCTAGCATAAAATTCAGTGAGGAGTTCAAAAGAGAAAGGGATGGCGAGAGTGAGTATAAAACAAAGAGAGGTGTGGGCAAAAAGGTCCATTACTGGGTATGAGAGATGTGCAGGATTAATTATCCGGGAAAGGGTGATGCCACTCTCCTTATAGCGACGATAGGCAGCCTGATCTTCTGCCTCCCTGAATTAAGGATCCAAAGTCGACCTCGAAGAACTCCCAGACGCCTGGCGAACACGCTTCCCACCAACCATAGGAGAGAGGTAGCAAGAAAATACACAAGAGATGAAGGTAAAGGGTGAGAAAGCATGGCTGGAATTGGCCTGAATTTAAAGAAACGGCCATATCGTCCAGGCCGATCTCCGAATCGTACAGGCCGATATGGTTCAATAATTATGTACAGGCCGATTGGTCAAAAAGGCGATCCGATCATCCGGGCCGATCAGATATCGGCCAGGCCGATTAGACACAGGCGATCGGCCCGAGGAGTCAGGCCGAGCGACCGTTGAAAAAGCAGATCATCGGGGCCGATTAGGTGTATCGTCCAGGACGATGCACAATAATTGATCATACCGGCCGTAGTTAAAACGTTTAAAATGCTTGCCACGTGTATCATCCAGGACGAACAGTGGATCGGCCCGGACGATTTTCCAATAATGGATCGTCCGGGGCCGAATTTAAAGATCAAAACGTGCTGACACGTGGATCATCCAGGACGATCCAGTGTATCGGCCAGGACGATGCACATAAAACGCATCGGCCAGACAAAAATATACTATCGGCCAGGACTATCACCATGAGTTCGATCAAATCATCCAGGACGATATAGGATCGTCCGGGACGATGAGTTATAGCAAGCACAGAAATAGGTCAGCAGATGGATTTTGAACAGAATTTGTCATATCATCCAGGACGATAAAGGTATCGGCCAGGATGATGTGACTTAAAATTGAAATCAAGAGATGAAGGCAGATGATCAAGACCCTCAAAAAATAAAACAAAAGAAAAATAGTCAAAACACAGAAAAATAAAAACAAGGAACACAAGGAAAATCAAAAACGAATATTTTTGGATTTTAATTTTTCTAATTTTTTTTTATTTATGGAGGCATCATATGAGAATTCTTTCCAAAAAATTATCTTTTAAAGTTTCAAGAGATCAAGAAGTTTAATAGATCCCAATCAGAAGAAGGTAGAACATCTGATTCTGTTAACCCTAGATCGGACATCCTTCAGGGTACAAAAATTCTTTTGGAAAACAAAGATCCAACTCAGAATAACTAAATAGGATAATAAGATCCATTCAAGACTTGTTTACAAAGAAAATATCTTATATTTAATAACCCAAAGTAATTTTTCTCAGTCATGGAAATTAAAATCAAGTCTTTGAAAATATCACATAATCAATGAGTTTTCTAAGTTTTAAGAGTTTTACAAAAGAGAGGATAGCTTGCATTTAGTGGGCTCATTTTATGCCTCTTGTCATTTTGATTTGCTATTTTGAGCATCTTTTGATTCTTTGATACACTTTTGTGTATATAGCATTCTTCAGGGTACAAAAATTCTTTTGGAAAACAAACATCCAACTCAGAATAACTAAATAGGATAATAAGATCCATTCAAGACTTGTTTACAAAGAAAATATCTTATATTTAATAACCCAAAATAATTTTTCTCAGTCATGGAAATTGAAATCAAGTCTTTGAAAATATCACATAATCAATGAGTTTTCTAAGTTTTAAGAGTTTTACAAAAGAGAGGATAGCTTGCATTTAGTCGGCTCATTTTATGCCTCTTGTCATTTTGATTTGCTCTTTTGAGCATCTTTTGATTCTTTGATACACTTTTGTGTATATAGCATTCTTTTCAATTTTGGCTTCATTGACCTCTTTCCTTTTTATCTTTTGCAAGCTAGAAACTCTTTAATATACCCTTAAAAAAAAACTTAGTTGTGAGTATATCCTCCAAATATTAGAGAATAGGAGCTCTCTCTCTAACATAGGGAAGAACAATCCACAACACAAAATCAAAATCATGTGATAAATGTAATGGCAAGATTTCAAAAGCTTGAATGATATTTAAAAATTTTGGCTATTATGCATAAGATAAATTAATGTAGCAAGATAAGAAAAAGATCTTAAATAACAGGCCATTAGTTAAACCGAGTTTAGACTTTTGTTTTAGAGAAGAAATCATACCACTAAATAAAGTCAGAAGGAGGGAAAACATCAACAGTATACTCCCTTTAACCAATTTTGAAAAGTAAAACACTACCTCCAAAAAAAACTTTAAAAATCTAAAAGCTTGAAAAGATTAATCATATGGAAGGCCATATTTAAGGAACACATAAAAACAAAAACAAAATGAAATTAAAGCAAACTAACACAAAGCAAGCACACAAACTAGAACAAAAACAGAATAAACAAATAACACAAAAGGAATTTCAAGCACGTGATAAAGCAGCGAGTTTAAGCAATTTTGAGCTGCAAGCCTCCTTATGTCCAGTTATCCTATGCTCCCATAAGGACTTTGGTGAGAGCACTCCTGCAAAACTCAACAAAAGTCAGATTTAGGAACCCAAACAGGTTTGGAATCCATCTTATGAAAAGTAGAAGGTGATGCTTGTGTGCCATGCTGTGCATTATTTAATTTTGGTCTCCACACCCATCGTGTACTACGATAAATTGTGCAAGTGTGTGAGATGTGTCCTAGCATGCCACAAGAAAAACATTGAACTCCAGGAAAAAGTTTTCTTAAATGGTTAGGGTAAAAATGCCTCTTCCTAGGTTCTGGCTTTTGATTAGTAGTTGGTGTCTTCCTAGCTTTCTTACATGTTTGCAAATCATTTTGAATCCTCAAATTTGTTCTTTTTAATGCATCAATCTCAATCCTCAAATTTTTCTCAATCTCTTTAGAATTCTTAAGATCAACCTTAAGTGAGGTGTGTGAAGCTTTTAATGCATTATGTTCATCAACTAATTCCAAATGCTTTTTGTTCAACTCATCAAATTCATCAAGAAGAGCCATGTGATTAGAATCAATTGTTGCATAATCTTTAAGAAAAACTTCATGCTCTTTTTGTAGATTTGAATGTTCTAATTTTAGACTAGCATGAGTCTTCTTATGTTTTTTGTATGATGCATGGATTTTTTCACAAATTTCAAACAATTCATCATAGGTTAGTTTACATACCTCTTCATCACTTTGATCTTCTCCCATGAAACACAAGTTTGTAGTCTCTTCCTCTAGTTCAGTCTCAGAGGAGTCAGTACCAGATTCTGCCCAAAAGCTCCTTTGGTTTTTCTTCTTGTCCTTCCTTGACTTGGCTTTCTCCTCACCTTTTTCCTTTTCTTTGCTTGAATGATTTTGAAGTGTAGGGCAATCGGCTTTCACATGTCCAGGTTTCCTGCATTCAAAACAAACAACATCAGAAGATCCCTTAACATATTTGTGATCCTTACCTTTCCTCCAACTTTGATGATGCTTTTGTTTCTTCCATAGAAAGCTTTTGAATTGCCTTGTGATGAAGGCAACATCATCGCTTTCAGACCCGGAAGATTCAGAATTCGATTTGTGCGCCTTCAGTGCGATTAGTTTCTCCTTTTTCTTCTCACCTGCATCAAGATTTCTTTGATTCACCCCTTGCTCGTAAGCAATGAGTGAGCCAAGTAAGTTATCAATAGAATAGGTGTTCAAATCTTTGGATTCAGAAATGGTAGTAATTTTTGCATCATAAGACGAAGGCAAGCATCTCAAAATTTTCACGAGAAGGTGGAGAATAACCTTCTTGAATAAGCATCCACATGCGATAATCAGTAGATTGTAAAAACGTTGACATGTGGGTTTTCCAAAAATCAAAAGGTAGGTTATCGAACAGGGGAGGTCGGGTAATGGAATACCCTTCCGTAGTGTTACGATTCCCAATGTTAGCCATGGATCAAATTCAAAAAGTTTTCAAACTTAAATTTTTGAATCCCGCTCTGATACCACTTGAAACTTCGTTCGGGATGTTAAGCCCTATGAACTTAGTCCCAAGCTAACCAAGAGGGGGGGATGAACTGGTATTTTAAAAAAAAATTAAAACAAAAGAAATAAAATCACAAACCAAATCACACCACCAGAAATTAATGCGGAATTTAAAAAGTGCGGAAGCAAAAATAGGAACACAAGATTTATAGTGGTTCGGTCGACTCGACCTACGTCCACTCCTTGGAGGCACCCTCCAAGTATTGCACTACAAAACGTGACTCTCCTTTAGCCCCCACGGCTAGGCAGAGAAGCCCTTACAAGAACCTCCTTTTTGCCACCCCGGCAAGGCAGAGAACCTACCTCCTTTTGCTTCCTCCTGAAGCTGGCAGAGAACCACGACCAAAAGCAAACTCCTTACCTCTACCGACCCTTCCACGGACGAGAAACTCTAGATGAAAGACAAGCAGAGCGATCCTTGAAGCAACCCTTGTGAATCCCCCTCACAAGCTCCCCCTCACAAGATCCTCTCTCTCTCCCTCTCTCTCTCTTTCTCTCCTCAAGGTCTTCTCAGGTCAAGGCAGCAGCCAAAAGTCTTCTAAAATGTTTGGACAAGAGCTCTTAAATAGAAGAGCTCTCAAGGAGCTCATTAATTGCAAGTAGCTGACTTTATCGTCCCGGGAGATCTCGACATCGGCCTGGCCGATCAATACAAATCAAAGAAGATCGGCCAGAGCATCGCCCTGGGAACAGTCCTGGACGATTGAAATATTGGCTTGATCGTTCGGGCTGATTAGTTCAAATCAGATGCAAATCGTCCTGAGCATCGCCCTGTTTATGACCTGGCCGATATTTATCGTCCTGAAGCAACTCAAGGATTTTGAATGTATCGTCCTGGCCGATCCTGCGATCGTCCAAGATGATATGATCGTATCAATCATCCTTAATTACTCCCTTAATTTCCTGATTAATTAAGGCATAATTTGGTAATTTCGTCCAGGCCGATATGGGGATCATCCTGGCCGATAATTTAAAAATACAGTATACCTTAATTGTCTATGGCGGCTACTTCTTTCTATTTTGAGCTTATCGTCCTGGCTGATACACATATCGTCCAGGCCGATATGTTAATGTCGGCTGCCTTAATTAAGAATCCTTAATTAGACTTTCTGTTCTAAGTTGATCGTCCCAGACGATATAAATATCAGCCGGGCCGATGTGGGCAAAAATAGAAATTCTAAGCCTCTCAAGTGTGTGTGTGAACGGTTACTTAGCATCGGTCTCTTTGACCATTACAAGTAGACTCAAAAGGTGAAAAATAAAATTACAAACTGACTCAACCCTAAACCTACGCAATCTTGAACTTGGCTTCTTCTTGATCGTCCGGTCTTCGATTCCTGAAAAGTTAGAAGCAACAAGTAGTCCAAGAGAAATGGTGTTTCTCAATCATCAAAACACAAGTTATGAAAAATAGATTTGCAACATTATACACACTACATATAAGCTTATACAAGCATTATGCATACTATATAGAAGTTTATACACACTATCTATAAATAATATACACATTATGTATAAGTTTATACATATTATGTATAAGTACTATATATATATTATGTATAAGTTTGTACACACTATGTAAATGCATTATAAACATTATGTACAAATTTTAAAAACACTATGTACAAGTTTTATATATAATATATAAGAATTATACATACTATGTATAAGTTTATACATGATATATACAAGCATTTTACAAAATATAAACAAGAATTATACACACTATGTATAAGTTTAGAAATGCAATATATAAGCATTATACACACTATATATATGATATATATAAGTATTATACATACTATGTACAAGTTTATACATGTTATGTATAAGCATTACATATGGATTAAATAAGTTTATATATGCTATGTACAAGCATTTTATACACTATATATAAGTTTATATATACTATATACAAGTATTATACACACAATATACAAGTTTATACACGCAATGTACAAGTTTATACACACTATAGACAAGTTTATACATGTTATGTACAAACATTATACACACTATGTATATATTTGTAAACACTATAAATTAGCATTATAAAAATGATGTTCAAGTTTGTACATAATATGTACAACCATTATAAACATTATGTATAAGTTTATACAAGTATTAAAGATGCTAGGTACAAGCATTATATATACATAGTAAAAGTTTATATAATTATTATACACACTATGTTCAAGTTTATACATTCTATACACAAGCATTATATACACTTTTTATGAGCATTTTATATCTTATGTACAAGTTTATTCAAATATTATACAAACGCTATGTACAAGCATTATACAAACTATGTATAAGTTTATAAATGCTATGTATAAGGATTATACAAACTATGAACAAGTTTATGCACATTATATACAAGTTTATAAATGCTATGTATAAGGATTATACAAACTATGAATAAGTTTATGTACATTATGAACAAGTTTATGCTATGTATAAGGCTTATACATAATATATATAAGTTTATAAATGCTATATACATAATTTTTACACACTATATATAAGTTTATACACGCTATGTACAAGCATTATGTATGCTATGTATAAGTATTATACACACTATGTACAAGTTAATACAAACATTATACATGTTATGTACAAGTTTATACATGCTATGTATAAGCATTATACACATTATGTATAAGTTTATAAATGTTATGTACAAGCATTATACACACTATGTACATGCTATATACGAGCATTACATACTGTATACATGAATTATACACATTATATATAAGTTTATACAATCATTCACCACTGCGTTCAATGTTATATACAAGTATTATACTATATATATATATATATATTTATACACGCTATGTTCAAGCATTATACAGACTATTCATAAGTATTATACACTCTGAATTAGTTTATATATACTATGTATAAGTTTATATAAGCTATATATAAGCATTGTACATGCTATATACAAGAATTATACACACTATTTAAAAGTATTATTAACATTACATATAAGTTTATACAAGCATAATGCATACTATATAGAAGTTTATACATGCTATTTATAAATAATATATTACATGTTATGTACAAACATTATATATATTATGTATAAGTTTGTACACACTATATATATGCGTTATAAATAATATGTACAAGTTTTATACAAAAAATGTACAAGTTTTACATGTAATATACAAATATTATACACACTATGTCTAAGTTTATACATGATATGTACAAGCATTTAACACACTATAAATAAGAATTATACACAGTATGTGCAAGTTTATACACGCTATATATAAGCAATATATATATATGCATAGTATATATATATACTATATACATAGTATATATATATATATATATATATATATATATATATATATATATATATATATATATATATATATATCATTTATAAACTAATATATATTATGTATAAGCCTTTTACATAGCATGTATAAACTTGCACAAATTATATAAAAATTATGTATATAGCATGTATAAGCTTATACATGGTGTGTATAATTCTTATACGTAGGGTGTAAAAACTTGTACATAATATGCATAAACTTGTTCATAGTTTGTATAATCCTTATACATCACGTGTATAAGCTTGTACATAGTCTGTATATTGCTTATACATAGTGTGTGTATAATATTTGAATAAACTTATACATAGTGTATTTAATGCTTGTATAAACTTGTATATAGTATGTATAATGCTTGTACATAACATCTATAATACTTGTATAAACTTATACATAGTGTGTATAATGCTTGTATATTTCATGTACAAATTTGTATATAGTTTTTATAATGCTTATATATAGTGTTTATAATTATATACATAGTATATATAATGCATGTACATAGCATGTATAAACTTGTATATAGTGTGTATATACTTGTATATTGTGTGTATAAACTTATACATAGTGTGTATAATACTTATACAAATCATGTACAAACTTATACATAGTGTGTTAAATACTTGTACATAGCGTATATAAACTTATATAATTCATATATAATATTTGTACATAGCATGTATAAACTTGTACATACTGTGTATAATACTTATATAGACCATATACATAGTGTGTATAATGCTTATATATAGCATGTATAAACTTATACATAATGTGTATAATTCTTATTTATAGTGTGTAAAATACTTGTACATATCATGTATAAACTTGTACATAGTTTGTATAATACTTGTATTGTGCATGTAAAACTTATACATAGTGTGTATAAAATTTGTACATAGTGTTTATATTGCTTATACATAGTGTGTTAAAACTTATACATAATATGTATAATACTTGTATACAGTGTGTTCAAATTTATATATAGTATGTATAATACTTCTTCATAACATGTATAAACTTATACATAGTGTGTAAAATGTTTGTACATAATGTGTATAAAATTTTATAATTCATGTATAATGCTTATTCATAGCATGTGTAAACTTATACATATTACGTATAATACTTATACATTCCATATATATAGTGTGTAATATTCTTATGTATAACATGTATAAACATATACATAGTGTGTATAATTCTTATTTATAGTATGTAAAATGCTAGTACATATCATGTATAAACTTGTACATAATGTGTATAATACTTATATATTACATGTAAAACTTGTATATAATGTATATATAACTTATACATAGTGTGTATATTATTTATAAATAGCGTGTATAATACTTGTATATAGCATGTACAATGCTTATATATAGTGTATAATACTTGTACTTAGCATGTATAATACTTGTACATAGCGTGTATAAACTTGCATATAGTGTGTAAAAATTATATATATAGCATTTATAAACTTATACATGATATGTATAAGCCTTATATATAGCATGTATAAACTTACACATAGTGTGTAAAAATTATGTATATAGCGTGTATAAACTTATACATGGTGTGTAAAATTCTTATACATAGCCTGTACAAACGTGTAAATAATGTGCATAAACTTGTTGTTAGTTTGTATAATCCTTATAAATAGCATGTATAAACTTGTACATAGTCTGTATAATGCTTATACATAGCGTGTGTATAATGTTTGAATAAACTTGTACATAGTATGAATAATGCTTGTAAATAGTGTGTATAAACTTGTAAATTGTGTGTATAATACTTGTATAAACTTAAACATTGTGTGTATAATGCTTGTGCATAGCATCTATAATACTTGTATAAACTTGTACATAGTGTGTATAATGCTTTTACATAGTTTTTATAATGCTTATATATAGTGTTTACAAACATATACATATTGTGTATAATGCTTGTACATAGCATGTATAAACATGTATATAGTGAGTATAAACTTGTACATTACGTGTGTAAACTTGTACATAGCGTGTATAAACCTTTATATATCATATACAAACTTGTACATAGTATGTAAAATGCTTGTACATAACTTTTATAAAACTTGTATAATTAATGTATAATGCTTATAAGTAGCATGTATAAACTTGTACATAGTGTATGTAATATTTACACATACCATATATATAGTGTGTAAAATGCTTATAGATAGTGCCTATAAACTTAAACATAGTGTTTATAATTCTTATTGTAGTTTGTAAAATGCTTGTACATATCGTGTATAAACTTGTACATAGTGTATATAATACTTATATATTGCATGCAAAACTTATACATAGTGTGTATAAAACTTATACATATTGTTTATAATGCTTATACATTGTGTGTACAAATTTATACATAATATAAATAATACTTGTACATAGCATATATAAATTTGTACATAGTGTGTGTATTATTTTTTGATAGCGTATATAAACTTCTACATAGTATGCATAATACTTATATAAACTTATACGTAATGTATATAATACTTTTATATATGGTATATAATGCTTGTATATTACATGTACAATGTTTATATATATCTTATATAAATTTATACATACTGTAAATAAACTTATTCAGAGTGTATAATACTTATGAATAGTGTTTATAATGCTTGTATATAGCATGTATAAATATGTACATAGTGTGTATAATATTTGTATAAAGCATTGAACATAGAGTAGAATGCTTGTATAAACTTATATATATGTGTATAATTCATGTATATAGTGTGTGCAAAGCTCGTATATTGTGTATACATAGTGTGTATAATACTTATACATAATATGTATAACGCTTATTCATAGCATGGATCACCTTGTACATAACATATAAAATATTTGTATAAACTTATACAAAGTGTGTATAATACTTATGCATAGTATGCATAATACTTATATATAGCGTGTATGAACTTGCACATAGTTTGTAAAAATTATGTATATAGCATTTAAAAACTTATAAATAGTATGTATAACCCTTATACATAGCATATATAAACTTGCACATAGTGTGTAAAAATTATGTACATAGCATGTATAAACTTATACATGGTGTGAATAATCCTTATAAATAGTGTGTATAAACTTATACATAATGTGCATAAACTTGTTCATAGTTTGTATAATCCTTATACATAGCGTATATAAACATGTATGTAGTATGTGCAATACTTGTACATAGAGGGTATATAATGTTTGAATAAACTTATACATAGTATGTATAATGCTTATCAAAAGTGTGTGTAATGCTTGTACATTGAATGTATAAACTTGAACATAGTGTGTATAATGCTTGTACATAGCATCTATAATACTTGTATAAACTTATATATAGTTGGTATAATACTTGTACATATCATGTATAAACTTGTACATAGTTTTTATATTATTTATAGATAGCATGTATAAACTTCTACATAGTATGCATAATGCTTGTATAAACTTATACGTAGTGTGAATAATACTTTTATATAGCATATATAATGCTTGTATATAACATGTACAATGCTTATATATAGCATGTATAAATTTGTACGTAGTATATATAAACTTATTCAGAGTGTATAATACTTACGAATAGTGTGTATAATGCTTGTACATAGCATATATATATATATATATAGTGTGTATAATATTTGTATATAGCATTGAACGTATTATAGAATGCTTGTATAAACTTATATATAACGTGTATAATTCATGTATATAGTTCATGCAATGCTCGTATATAGTGTGTACATAGTGTATATAATACTTGTACATAACTTGTATAAACTTATACATAATGTGTATAATATTTTTACATAGCTTGTTTAAACTTGTACATAATATGTACAATATTTGTATAAACTTGTATATAGTATGTATAATACTTGTATATATCATGTATAAACTTGCACGTAGTGTATAAAAATTATGTATATAGCATTTATTTATTTATTATTTTTTTAGGGGAAAACCCACAGTGGGGCCTACGTGTTGATATTACAGAAAATTTACGTAGTTCTTAAAAGGGCCTCACGCTCACTAATGCTCAAAAGAGCTACAAAAAAAGATTCAAAAAAACCTAGGAGCACAAGGTCCTTTCTACCAAAAATTACAATAGAACTTAGGTACATTCTACGGTGTTTGAGCATAAGCACCCCAAAAAGGGGAGAAAACATAAATCTATCACGCACGAACTGCTCCCCAACAAAAAAATGATCCACCTCAACACCTGTATAAAAAAACCTGCAAAGAGCACCACCACCAACAAAAATAGCTTCTAGAGTAGGAAGCATTAGTAATATTATAAACCCAAGAAAAAACCTGATGGATAATATATTAAAAGACCAACAACGGATAATAAAACTGGCAGTCCCCCAACCAAACAACAGATCAACCAAAAGTAAATACCCAATAGAGATAGTTGAGTCCATAAAATAGCTTCTTACAACATAGATGAGCTGCAAATTTACTGGATCAAAATGAGCATACCAAGAATGTTGAGAACCAGTAACCCTCCAAAATAGAGATAAAACCGACACCAACAACAGGACATACCAAAATAGACTCCAAAAATTGCCCACCACAGTCAACACAAACGATCAACACCTCCAACCACTAGAATTTTGATAAGAGTAAAGGTGAACATAAACCAAAATAATCACAATAAGATGAGCCAAACCCTAAAAAATATATGGAAGCCTGAGGATCAATTTCCCTTTACAACACCACCAAGCAAAGCAGCACAACCCAACAGAAACCTCAAGATTAACAACCACTTAAACCAGTAAACTAAGGCTTAACATAAGGAACATTAGCCTTCTCCAATCTCAAAAGCCCCTTAACATAATAGGGTAAGAAAAAAATAGAGATGTCGGACATATTATAAAAATATCCCCCCACGATTGGCCAAAGCCTAAGCCACAGCATTACCGTTAACCTCAATCACAGAAAAAAAAAGATTTAACTTCTTAATTAAGATCAGCATATCACGCCTAATATAGAAAAGGGAAGAAAAACATCATTTGTATTTCCTAAAATCTAAAGACTGAAGATCAAAATTGTCAGCCACCTCAACCACCATATTAAAACAATTATGCTTATAACAAATATTCAAGCCATAGTAAATAGCATAAGTAATGGCAAAGATCCTATCTGCTCTATTAGAAGGACCCAAAAAACCAAAAAAATACTCACCTTGATGATCCCTAAGCACACAAGCATAATTAAAGTAAAAGTCTCTCATACTACAATCCACATTCAGCTTCAAAAAATCCTTGGGATGCTGGGTCCAATAAATGCATCTAGGGATATCCTTCAAATAACTCTTATCCAAAATAATGCCAAAATTCAAAGCAACATAATTGCAGTGCGGAAAAACTTATATAGCATTTATAAATGTATATAGCATTTATAAACTTGTACATAGTAAGTATAAGCCTTATACACATAGCATGTATAAACTTGTACATAGTGTGTAAAAATTATATATATAGTATGTATAAACTTATACATGGTGTGTATAATCCTTATACATAGCGTGTATAAACTTGTACAAAATATGCATAAACTTGTTCATAGTTTGTATAATTCTTATGTATTGCGTGTATAAATTTATACGTAGTCTATATAATGCATGTACATAGCATGTGTATAATGTTTGAATAAACTTATACATAGTGTGTATAATGCTTATAAATAGTGCGTATAATTCTTGTATATAGAATGTATAAACTTATACATAGTGTGTATAATACTTGTATAAACTTATACATAATGTGTATAATACTTGTACATAGCATCTATAATACTTATATAAACTTTTATATAGTGTGTATAATGCTTGTACATAGCATGTACAAACTTGTACATATTTTTTAAAATGGATATATATAGTGTTTACAAATATATACAAAGTGTGTATAATGCTTGTACATAGCATGTATAAACTTGTATATAGTGTGTATAAACTTATACGTTGCTTATTTAAACTTATACATAGTGTGTATAATACTTATACATAGCATGTACAAACTTGTACAGAGTGTGTAAAATGCTTATACATAGCATGTGTATAAAATTGATAGAATTCATGTATAATGATTGTACATTGAATGTATAAACTTTTACATAGTGTGTATAAAACTTATACATACCAATTACATAGTGTGTATAATGCTTATATATTACATGTATAAACTTATACATAGTGTGTATAATTCTTATTTATAGTTCATAAAATGCTTGTACATGTCGTGTATAAACTTCTATATAGTGTGTATAATACTTATATATTGCATGTAAAACTTATACATTGTGTGTATAAAACTTGTACATAATATTTATAATGCTTATACATAGTGTGTACAAACTTATACATAATATGTATAATGCTTGTACATAGCGTATATAAACTTGTACATAGTATGTATATTTTTTATAAATAGCGTGTATAAACTTCTACATAGTATGCATAATGCTTGTATAAACTTATACGTAGTGTGTATAATACTTTTATATAGCATGCATAATGCTTGTATATAACATGTATAATGCTTATATATAGCTTGTATATACTTGTACATAGTGTATATAAACTTATTCAGAGTGTATAATACTTATGAATGGTGTGTATAATGCTTGTACATCACGTGTATAAATATGTACATAATGTGTATAATACTTATACATAGTATTAAAAGTAGTGTATAATGCTTTATATAAATTTATATATAATAATGTATAATTCATTTATACAGTGTGTGCAATGCTCGTATATAGCGTGTGTATATAGTGTGTATATTGCTATTGCTTGTATATACTTATTATATATGTGTATGTATGTACTTATAATAATATATAACTTGTATATATATGTGTATAATATT
>JACXSL010000870.1:0-21106 GCA_019514585.1 Dendrobium officinale
TCTCAAGATCATCATCGTCGGTCCTCTTCCCAACGCGAATATTTTTGCAAAACACTCTCATATTCTTCACCGCCAGTCTAGATCAGGAGAATGGATCACCAGAAGCTCTGGCCGTCGGATTCAACCCCGTCAATCTTCCCCTCGGTCGTGCATTTGCAACTCTAAAGCGAACCCCTTTCATAAGCCTTTAATGAAGCCATCATGCATAAGCTCTGCTTCAAAGTCCCTCACCCTCACGTCATAAAAATATTCGCTAGCTTCCTGGAATTGATCCTCGATAAAATCTTAAAGGCGTTTAAGTATTTTTTGAACTCCTCTACGGCATGCAGATTGGTGACAGTTGAGCTAATCTTCTCTGAACAACCTTGTTAGGAGCTTATTATCAGCCTCCTGCTTATAATCTCATATATTTTTTAGTTGTTTGTTTTGTGTTGCCTCACCTGCCTCCACCCAACTTAATATGCAAACGATCCATCCGCTCATTCTTGGAATAGGATTCTTGAAGCGAATCTTGTTCGCCAATTCTGACTATTGCATTGATCGAGTTGACTCTCCACCGTCTCCATTTCCTTATCCACTCTATCGTCGTATTTCTTCTTGTTATTCTCCCTGATAGTTATTTTGACCTACACGAACTCATCATTCCAATCATCCAAGATTTTTGTTCAAGCTCAATTGTACTGTTCAAAAAAGAGATCCAATAAGTGAAAAGTATATCCCCGAAATTAGACGCAAATACAAAGGGAAATGGAGAGAATGTAAACCCACCAACCTCTTCGGACTCGTCGATCGACCTATACACTTATGTTTCATGAACATCCTCTGGAATGTATATCCTGATGGAATGGATAAAGCGAGGACCCTTGCCAGCAACTGCAACAAAAACTCCATTCGACTTTTTCTTCTTAATGCGTATGTGAAATCTCCCTCGCCCCTCAGGTCGCCTGGATTGAGTTTTTTGAACCTCCGGGACTTTGCGGATAATCTTCAATTTCTGTGCGTGCACCTCCCTGCATGAGTGGATAGCCCCACCTTGAATAAAAATTCCTCGTCTAAGCATCTGCTAAGATCAGCGCATCTCATAATGAAGAGCTTCATCTCAGGGAACCTTCAACATACTCAACAAGTCCTTCCGCTCCTATAAAAGAGGGAATAGGTAGCTACCCTCAACTTTCCCACCTTTATCTTGGAGGCCCCAAATCATTTCTGCACGAAGAAATAGATCTCTAATCAAATCTTTGGATGGATCCCGAAGTACGAACTTCCAAACCACTTGGATCTAAAGGAAATTCCGACCCTGAGCGGTCATTATAGATACGCCCCATCCGGGGGGATAAGCAATTCTACAGAAAAAAACCGCTCCATGTGTCTCTGAAGTAATGCGATCAGACCCACTACGACTTGACATAAGCCCGATAGGAGAATTGAGACAAACTCAATCCCACAAGCCGTCGGGATATCAAGAGCAGTTCAGGCGGCGGGCAGAAATCGCAAATCCAATGCTCACAAACTAAACTCGTACACCTGTCAGACATATCCTTGGGGAGGGAAGCAGGCACGCTCAGATCTTTGTCGGATAACTTCATCACCAAGTTCATTAGGAAAAATGAAACTTTTTTTCCTAAAAGAGATGAAAGAATCTTCGGTAATTAGGTGGAGATGACGTCGTCGGCATTTTGTCGCCTTATGAACCATCTGATTACGGGCAGTATGACGTACTGTCTTCTACAACGGAAACATCTTTTGTAGAGATGCGATCACCCATTTTTCAATTGCTATTAAGGAAGGCAGGAGAAAAAATCCCGTAGGCTTTTTTTGCCACGAACGAGGAGGGTCGCTAATTCGAGCAAAGAAAAAATTCTAACTCGCAAATAACTGAAGCCTCAAACCTTTAGGAAGCCAGAGGGAGAGGAAGAAAATCGTTAAAGCTTCTTGCACACGAGGGAGGGGCGCTAAGTCGAAGCAGGAAAAAATTCCAACTCGCAAAATAACATGAAGCAAATCCAACCGTCAAGAAAGCCGAGGGAGGGAGATGAGTCCAGTAAAACTGAAATTTAAAGTGCGGAAAAAACGTAAAAGCTATAAAGTAAATGACACCAGATTTATAGTAAATGGTTCGGTCTTATAACCAGACCTACATCCACTCCTCAGAGGCACCCTCTGAGTATTGCACTAATACCACAAAGTGACTCTCCTTTAGCCCCACAGCAAGCAAGGCGGAGAAGCCTTTGTACAAAACACTCTTTTCAACACTACTACCGGTGCGGCAGAGAACCGTCGTCCTTTCACACTCTCCTAGTGTGGGCAGAGAAACCCTACGGCTGTTCACACTCTCCAAGTGTAGGCAGAGAACCTTCTTCCTTTCACACTCTCCTAGTGTGGGCAGAGAACCCTCGTCTGTTCACACTCTCCAAGTGTCGGCAGAGAACCCTCGTCTGTTCACACTCTCCAAGTGTCGGCAGAGAACCGGACCTTCTTGAATGATCTTCTCACAAGAATCTAGAAGGAAGAAAGAAAAAAAAGAGTGAAGAAATCCAATTTCACAAGTAGAGACTCTTACTTAGCAATCCAAGTGAAGCCTTCTCGCTCCAGTGGTAGGAATCCTCCTTTGAATGCTCTCTTCCACTCTCTCCTTGGCTATTCTCTCAAGAGGCACGAAGATCAAATGACAAAAAGATTGGGTGGCAGTCTAATTTGGACTATTTATATAAAAGACAAGTGAAACCGCCCAAAAACTGCAAATTTTCAATTCTGTACGCAGTGGATCGTCCTGTACGATCCTGGATCGTCCTGGACGATTTTACTTAAACGATCTGAAACGACCCCAATTTGTATATGTGTACGAAATGACTTCGTACAGCTGATCGTCCTGTACGAACTTGGTTCGTCCAGTACGAACGGTTATTACAAGGTCGGTTCTAGAAACTGCTGAAAACTGTTCTAAGTCGGTTTATCGTTTGAACGAAAATGTGATCGTCTGGACGAAAAATTTTCCAGAGAGCCGATCGTCCTGGACGATTATTTATTTCGTCTGGACGAAAATTTTCCAGAGAACCAATCGCCGCGGACGATAATTTGGACGAAAAATTTTCCAGAGAGCTGATCGTCCTGTACGATATTTATTGGGACGATAATAAATTTCGTCCTGGACGAATAGGACTTAGAAAATTTTTCAAAGCAAGTTCCTATTCGTTCCAAGTGCTCTATAGGAGATAACTGACAGATCGTCCAGTACGATAAATATCGTCCTGTACGATCAGTATAGAATTTCAAGATCTCCTTATTTTGTGTGTGTGAGATTTTATTCACTCAATTACAATCACTCCCTTTCAAACTTAATTCAAAGAAAAGACAAACATCAATTAAACAAAATATCTCATGTTGAATTTGAATTGAAGTTTTCGTAGTCTGGAGTCTGATTTTCCTGAAATGTTAGTACACACAAGAGCAAGTGCAAATCTTCTGACATTGTTAGGAGATAACTATACATTTGAACAATAATGTTTGGAATCATCAAAACTACATAAGTTGCATAAATATAACTCATTCAAATAGCAACTATTCAAACAATCTCCCCCTTTTTGATGATGGCAAAAACAATTATTATTAGTATGGTTTCAAGTTAAAAACACATCTTTTATCTCCTAAACTCCCCCTGAATTTATGAGTACATTAAAATAAGGAGGCATTAAAGAACAATATTTAACGAACAATTTTTTTTTTTTTTTTTTTTTTTTTTAACACAAAATTTTAACACAAACTTGCAAACAGAACAACTAAAAAGAGAAAACACAAACATACACAAACTAATAAATTTCTCCCCCTTTTTGACAGCAACAAAAAGTTAAGAAGAAAAAGACAAGAAATGTAAATAATTATATGAAATTCATTGTTAAAATTTAATCTAAATGGTGATTGACATAGGGTATGTAATTTTAAACTAAAGATATTAGGTCAATCATAGAAATTCATAAAATTTATGAAATGATATAACATTGTAAGTAAGAAGAATTTTTCAAAGACATGATTCAATTTAGACATTTTGATTATTGAAAATCATTACAAGTCAGATGTAAAAAAAAATTCTATATTTCAAAGTTCAAGAGAATATGAATGAACATTAGATCAACTTGAATTAAGAGATTGAACGAATTTGGAAAGAAGAGAATTACCTCATGTGGTGCTTTGCACATCTTTTCAAAGTTTTGTAGCACATTTTTGTGCATTTTTCTTTGGTTGGGCTTATTTTGTGCCTCTTTTCTATTTTGCAAATTTTTGTGAATCCCTTTTGATTTTTGTACATTTGTACACTGTTCAAGAGTAATTTGACCAATTCTTTCCAAAATCTATAATCTAAAATTTTCAAATTTTTCTAGGTGCATAAATATCATTTGAGCATAGAAATACAAACTAAGAAAACATCAAAATTGCAATAACAATATTAACTTTTATGTAGTCTAAATGAATAGACATGAATTTAAAAGTTCTAAGTACAACAAGTTATAAACAAATTATAAATTTAGAAAGTCTAGATTTTCTAATATAGATAATCTCAAATTACAATCGAATTTAAGCACTATGTAGATTAAAAAAATACTAATGAAATTCATAAATATTAGCCACATTTCAAAACAAATCTAACAAAAACAAACTTTCATTGAAAAGAAAAGATTACATAAAAATTGAACTTAAAAACATAAAACAATCACAATAACACATATAAGATAAAAACAAAACAACAGACACACAAAAAAAATTTCTACTGTTCTGGAGGAGGAGGAGGTATGCCGCCAAAGAGGTTGAAGTAGGAGGCCATCAACATTACATTGGTATTAATTTCATGAACTTCATCTTTAATGATACCAATGTCATGTTGCTGCTGAGTAAGTTGAGCATCAAATTGATCAAACCTTTGATCAATGTGAGTCTCTAGTCTATCAAATCTCTCAATCAGATTCTGGTAATCTGATTGAGAAGCAGAAGCTTGCACTCCTTCTTCTTCTTCTTCTTCTGAAGCACTGTCATGTGCTTTCCCTTTTTCTTTTTCCTCCTTGAAGAGCAGTCTGAATGATGTGTTGTTATAGTAAACTGGCTCTTCATATTCCTCATCAGGATGCACTATATTGTACTTCTTCTCCAAAATATAAGTAATTAAGTGCCCTAATGAAATGTTCTTCTTCCTCTTCTGATCAGCATGTCCTATTTCTGAAAGCCCATAGATATGATCTATGATGAGTTGGGCTTCATCAATAGGATGTCTTGACATGATTAAAAAAGTTAGACAAGAAAGGAGAGGAGTGATGTTAATCCTATCACCAGCTTTAGGAATAATTGAGGATCTAAGGATATGCTGGATGATTCGGGCATCTTGGGTCATACCTGAGACTCTAGCAACATGATTGTCAATCGCATTTTCTCTAATTATCCTATTGATTTCAAACCATTTGAAGGAGGTTTCTGACATTAGGGTGTGGGCTCTATATCCCTCAGTTCTTAAGTTTTAAAAATGCACCAAGATCGTGCTTGGTGATCTCACTTTTTTCTTTAAAAACAAAAGAACTAATGATAGAGTGGTCAGAATTGAAACTCATGTTGGCTAGAAAGTAATGGTAGGTTTGTTTATTGTAGAAGTGGACGAGAGAAAGAATGAACTGAAATTGGGTTGAGGCGAAGAGGTGCAATACCCGAAATTTCAACTCTGTTTGGATAAGAATGCGAGACGGAGTGATTTTTGCGGAGGCAAAACGAGGAAAAGATTCCTCATTTGCCTTGGAAAGAAAGTTGTCTGGGGCATTCCTGTTTGGTTTCTTCACCAAAACCTTTTGTCTTTTGCTAGAGGAGGCCATTGTTGATTTGATGTTGAAAGGGATTGAAAAAGAAATTTGAAAGTGTGATTGTCAAGTTTGAAAAGCCTTCATATTTTAAAGGAAAACGATACTTTCGTCCTGGACGAAAAATATTCGTCCTGGACGAAACATAATAGTTCGTCTGGACGAAGTAAGTTCGTACAGACGATCCAATTCGTCCAAAATGTAAAACGGCTTTTCGTATTCAAACACAACTTACGATGCGTCCCTTCGTACAGGCTTTTTGACTTGACCAATCGTACAGACGAAAAAAAAATTTCGTACAGACGATCGAAAAGTATTTCGTTTTAATGACTCTTGAAAACCGTCCCCTACAATGAATCGACACATGTTCGTCTGGACGAACTAAAATTTCGTACAGACGAAGTTCGTATTAAAAAACTGTCTTATCCACTCAACCGCTGCATTCAATCGTCCCGACGTTTTTGAGAGAGAAAAAAAAATTCGTCCTGGACGATCACAGATCGTACAGACGATCCAAAAAAAAAACTGCTCTACAAAGGTTTAAATTTTCGCAAACTGTTCCTTTACACATCGTCCCGTACGAAAATATTTCGTCCTGGACGATTTCCTCCAAAAAATTAATTTTGATTTTTTAAATTTTTAAATTAACAAAATCAAACAAAAACAATCAGAAACACAGAAAAAAACATAAAACAAAATCATAAATCCAAAAAAAAACAATTCATTAAAAACACAAAATTCACAAAATTACAAAAACAAAACACAACAAGTATCAATGTTGCAAAGACATTTTAGTTAAGCATTCAAATCAATAACACCAAGCCTTGTTCTTAAAGTACTGAAGGTATCAAAGGCTAAAGGTTTTGTAAAAATGTCTGCAAGTTGATTTTCAGTTGAAACATGTATGAGTTCAATTTCTCCTTTGGATACGTGATCCCTTATGAAATGATGCCTTATATCGATGTGTTTGGTTCTAGAATGTTGAATAGGATTTTTTTGAAATACAAATAGCACTAGTATTGTCACAATAAATTGGAATAGTGCCTATAGTTAATCCTAAGTCAATCAACTGTTGTTTTAACCAAAGTACTTGTGCCACACAACTTCCTAATGCAATGTATTCTGCTTCTGCAGTAGATAGTGCCACTGAATTTTGTTTTCTACTAGACCATGAAACTAATGAATTTCCAATGAATTGACATGTTCCAGAAGTGCTTTTCCTATCCACTCTACAGCCTGCAAAGTCAGAATCTGAGTAACCAATAATTTCAAATGAAGAGCTAAACTTAGGATACCAAATTCCTAAGTTTTGAGTTCCTAGTAGATATCTTAAAATCCTTTTTACTGCTGTCAAATGTGATTCTTTTGGATCTGATTGAAATCTAGCACATAGGCAAACACTAAACATAATATCTGGTCGGCTAGCAGTCAAGTAAAGTAAAGATCCAATTATCCCTCTAAATTTCTTTTGATCAACAGATTTTCCCTTAAGGTCCTTATCCAACTGAACTGAAGAACTCATTGGTGTACTAACAGGTTTAGCATTGTCCATTTCATATTTTTTGAGGATGTCCTTAATATATTTGTTTTGACTAAGAAAAGTACCTTCCTCAAGTTGCTTAATGCTAAATCCTAGAAAGTAATTTAAATCTCCCATTAGACTCATTTCGAATTCATTACTCATTGTTTTAGAAAAATCATCACAAAGATGTTTATTTGAAGATCCAAAGATGATGTCATCCACATAAATTTGAACAATAAGTATATCCTTTCCAATTTTTCTTAAAAAGAGAGTTGTATCCACACTTCCTTTTTCAAAAGATCTTTCAAGTAGGAAGGTGCTTAACCTCTCATACCAAGCCCTAGGTGCCTGTTTCAATCCATATAATGCCTTTTTTAATTTGAAAACATGATTTGGAAATTTAGAATTTTCAAAACCTGGAGGTTGTTCTACAAAAACATCTTCTTCAATTACTCCATTTAAAAAGGCACTTTTAACATCCATTTGAAACAATTTTAAAACCTTTAAAACAGGCAAAGGCTAGTAAAACCCTAATTGCTTCAAGTCTAGCTACAGGGGCAAAAGTTTCCTCAAAATCAATTCCTTCAATTTGATTATACCCCTTAGCTACTAATCTAGCCTTATTTCTAATGACTACTCCTGAGTCATTCATTTTATTTTTGAACACCCACTTGGTTCCAACAACACTTTGATCTTTTGGCCTTGTAGTTAGTTCCCAAACTTTATTTCTTACAAATTGATTTAACTCTTCTTGCATGGCCAATATCCAAAATTCATCTAAAAGTGCTTGATCAATGTTAGTGGGTTCAATAGTTGAAATAAAGGCTGAATGATTGACTTCCTTGTTTAATCCACGCCTAGTTCTAACACCCTCACTTGGTTCACCTATAATTAATTCCTTTGGGTGATTTTTAGAAAATCTCAAATCTCTAGGCAAAGGGTCTTCTCTTTCTATATTTTCTTCCACATTTTCTTCCAAATTTAATCTATCAATCTTTTGGGAGTTTTCTTCAATTTCTTCTTCAACAACTTTTGGCTCTTCCATGTTTCCATTTTCATCAAAAACAACATGTGTGGTTTCTTCAATGACTAAAGTTCTTTTGTTGAATACTCTATAAGATTTTCCAACACTTGAATATCCAACAAAAATTCCTTCATCTGATTTTGGATCAAATTTTCCTAAGGCAGATTTTTCCATTATTATGTATGAACACCTTGCAACCAAATACATGTAAATGAGACAAATTTGGTGTTCTACCTTTTACCAATTCATAGGGTGTTTTATTCAAATTTGATCTCACATTTACCCTATTCAGAACATAGCATGCAGTGCTAACCGCCTCAGCCCAAAAATATCTAGGAAGAGAGTATTCTGCTAACATTGCTCGGGCGGCTTCTATTAATGTTCTGTTCTTTCTTTCAACTACTCCATTTTGTTGAGGAGTTCTAGGTGCAGAAAAAATTGTGATCAATCCCCTTTTCTTTACAGAAATCTTCAAATCTTTCATTTTCAAATTCTCCTCCATGATCACTTTGTATAGAAATTATTTCACATCCTAGTTTTCTTTGTATCCAAGTTGAAAAAATTTCTGAATTCCTCAAATGATTCACTCTTATGAAAAAGAAATTTAACCCAGGTGAATCTTGAAAAATCATCTACTATTACAAATCCATATACCTTTCCTCCTAGACTAACCGTGCTTACAGGTCCAAAAAGATCCATGTGAAGAATTTCTAAAGGTTTACTGGTCCTAAGATCTTTATTGGACTTAAAAGAGGACTTCACTTGTTTTCCTAATTGACATGCATCACATAAGTGGTCCTTAGTAAAGTCTAGTTTAGGTATTCCTCTAACCAAATTCTTTTGGGTAATTCTTCTAAGATTTTTCATACTAGAATGACAAAGTCTCCTATGCCAAAGCCATGATTCATCAGAAACAGTTTTCAAACAAAAAGCAGTAGGAGATTGAATACAATTTAAATCTAGCATGTAGACATTGTTCACCCTTTTTCCATTTAAAACAATTTTCCCATTTAGGCTAATTATGCAGCTAGTAGGTAAAAATTTTACATTATAGCCCTTATCACATAGCTGACTTATGCTAAGCAAATTATGTTTTAAGCCTTCAACTAATAAAACATTATCTATGAAAAAGTTTTTCAAATTTCCAATCATACCTGATCCAACCACCTTCTTTGTGGTATTATCTCCAAGTGTAACCTTGCCTCCACTCCTGGTTTCCAGCGTTATGAATTGAGCAGTATCTCCAGTCATGTGCTTAGAACATCCGCTGTCCAGGTACCATATACTCTCACGAGGTCTTGTGTGAGAGTATACCTGCAAAATTCTCAAATGTTAGACCTGGGAACCCAAACTAGTTTGGGTTCACCTTTATGAAATTTATAATCAGATGCATGTGTGATATGTCTAGGTTTATGCATCTTAGTTCTCCACACCAAATTAGGTTTCATCTTTAAAGTGCAGGTGTGAGATATATGTCCCCAAAAATCCACAATTGTTACATTTAACATTAGGAAAAATATTCCTATGTTTTCTTTCATATGATTGTCTTCTAAGGGATTTCATGAATTTAGGATAATATTTAGGATTTGTAAAATCTTCAAGTTTAGGGGGGTTCCTATTATCCTCGAGAGCTCTTATAGTAAGTTTGTAAAATGAATTCATTTCCTTCAAGATTCGATTTGTATAATTGATTCTATATGTCTTGTGCTCAGATTCATCCTTAAATTTCTTAAATTCTTTTTCAAGTTCAGCATAGGATGATTTTAAATTTTCAAAATTTTTATTCAAGTCATCATATTCATCAAGTAGTTTCATGTGGTTGCTATCAATTAAAGCATGATCTTTCCTAAGGATTTCGTGTTCCTTATTAAGCTCTTCCAATTCTAAAACTAAACTAGAATGCATCTTTTTAGTTTTCCTATATGCATCATGCATGTGTTCAGAAACTTCAAACAGTTCATCATAGGTTAAATCACATACCTCTTCTTGATCTGATTGTTCAGCTTTATCTGCCATCAAGCAAAGGTTGGTGACTTCTTCTTCGTTTTCAGTCTCAGATGAGTCTGAAGCTGAGTCCGCCCAAAAAGCCTTTTGAAACTTCTTCTTGCCCTTCTTTACCATTGGTTTCTCCTCTACCTTCTCCTTGCTAGGAGTGGCTTTAAGTTTTGGACAATCAGTTTTTTTATATGACCTGGTTTCCTGCATTCATAACAAATCACTTCATTAGAAACCCTGCCATTTTTGTTATACTTACCTCTATTCCATTGCTGGCGTCTCTTCTGCTTCCTCTTTAAAAAGCTTCTGAATTGTCTAGTCATCAGTGCTATATCGTCTTCATCCTCAGGTTGTGAGTGTTCACTTTCTGACTCTTCCACATTTAATGCAAGATTCTTGTCCTTTCTTGGTTCACCTGCATCAATCTTTCTTTGACTTACTCCTTGCTCGTAAGCAATGAGTGAACCAAGAAGATTGTCAATAGAATAAATGTTCAGATCTTTTGACTCTGTAATTGCAGTAATTTTAGCATCGTATGCAGTAGGTAAACAACGAAGAATCTTATTAACCATTTCAGCATTAGTTAATTCCCTACCAAGTGCATGCAAAGAGGTGACAATTTGAGTGAATCTTGTGTACATGTCAGATATAGATTCATTAGGTTTCATGCGAAATAATAATTCGTAGTCATGTAACAAGATATTGAGTCTTGATTGCTTAACCTCATTTGTCCCTTCATAAGTAATACAAAGTCTATCCCATATGTCTTTTCCGCTTTTACAAGTGGAAACTCGCATGTAGTCTTCAGATTTTAAAGCACAAAAGAAACTATTTAAACATTTCGCATTTAATTGTGCTAAGTCACGTTCTTCTATAGTCCAATCTGCATAGGGTGTATCTACCCTAATTCCATCAACTAATCTAGTTGGTTTTGTGTAACCTTCCTGGACTAGCATCCACATGCGATAATCAAGTGACTGTAAGAAAGTAGACATGCGTGTTTTCCAAAAATCAAAAGGAATATTGTCAAACAGTGGAGGTCTAGTGATAGAGTAACCCTCAGGTGTGTTTCGGTTTCCAAATGTAGCCATCTACGTTAATCAAAAAGTAGTTCAAACTTATGATTTTGAAACTCTGCTCTGATACCACTTGTTGAGTCCAGTAATTAGGTTGTTAAGCCTAAGTAAATGTCCCAAGGCTACCAAGAGGGGGGTGAATTGGTAGTTTTTAAAATTTTAAACCCTCTTAATAATAAAGTTGAACCGAAATAAAAATTTTCTTTTAAAGTTAGTAGAAAAATGTTTTTCAACCACAGAGTTATTAAAACTGAAATTTAAAGTGCGGAAACGTAAAAGCTATAAAGTAAATGACACCAGATTTATAGTGGTTCGGTCTATAACCAGACCTACATCCACTCCTCAGAGGCACCCTCTGAGTATTGCACTAATACCACAAAGTGACTCTCCTTTAGCACCCACAGCAAGGCGGAGAAGCCTGTACAAAACACTCTTTTTCACCACTACCCGGTGCGGCAGAGAACCGTCGTCCTTTCACACTCTCCTAGTGTGGGCAGAGAACCCTACGGCTGTTCACACTCTCCAAGTGTAGGCAGAGAACCTTCTTCCTTTCACACTCTCCTAGTGTGGGCAGAGAACCCTCGTCTGTTCACACTCTCCAAGTGTCGGCAGAGAACCCTCGTCTGTTCACACTCTCCAAGTGTCGGCAGAGAACCGGACCTTCTTGAATGATCTTCTCACAAGAATCTAGAAGGAAGAAAGAAAAAGAGTGAAGAAATCCAATTTCACAAGTAGAGACTCTTACCTTAGCAATCCAAGTGAAGCCTTCTCGCTCCAGTGGTAGGAATCCTCCTTTGAATGCTCTCTTCCACTCTCTCCTTGGCTATTCTCTCAAGAGGCACGAAGATCAAATGACAAAAAGATTGGGTGGCAGTCTAATTTGGACTATTTATATAAAAGACAAGTGAAACCGCCCAAAAACTGCAAATTTTCAATTCTGTACGCAGTGGATCGTCCTGTACGATCCTGGATCGTCCTGGACGATTTTACTTAAACGATCTGAAACGACCCAATTTGTATATGTGTACGAACTGACTTCGTACAGCTGATCGTCCTGTACGAACTTGGTTCGTCCAGTACGAACGGTTATTACAAGGTCGGTTCTAGAAACTGCTGAAAACTGTTCTAAGTCGGTTTATCGTTTGAACGAAAATGTGATCGTCTGGACGAAAATTTTCCAGAGAGCCGATCGTCCTGGACGATTATTTATTTCGTCTGGACGAAAATTTTCCAGAGAACCAATCGCCGCGGACGATAATTTTGTTTTCGTCTGGACGAAAAATTTCCAGAGAGCTGATCGTCCTGTACGATATTTATTTTTCGTCTGGACGAAAAATTTTCCAGAGGACTGGTCGCCTCGTACGATGGTAAAATTCGTCTGGACGAAAATTTTACAGAGAACCCATCGCCTGGGACGATAATAAATTTCGTCCTGGACGAATAGGACTTAGAAAATTTTTCAAAGCAAGTTCCTATTCGTTCCAAGTGCTTCTATAGGAGATAACTGACAGATCGTCCAGTACGATAAATATCGTCCTGTACGATCAGTATAGAATTTCAAGATCTCCTTATTTGTGTGTGTGAGATTTTATTCACTCAATTACAATCACTCCCTTTCAAACTTAATTCAAAGAAAAGACAAACATCAATTAAACAAAATATCTCATGTTGAATTTGAATTGAAGTTTTCGTAGTCTGGAGTCTGATTTTCCTGAAATGTTAGTACACACACAAGAGCAAGTGCAAATCTTCTGACATGCGATAACTTATACATTTGGAACAATAATGTTTGGCTGTTGCAGCTATAAATCGCATCAAATAGCCACCCGAAGAATTCCGTAGCTTCTGCACGGGAAGCTAACGGTCCTGGAGTGTATTTCCAGCTCAAAATAGTCTGCCGTGAGCCAGAGGGAGAAAGAAAAAGAAGTTGCAAATGATCTAAACTAATGTATAGGTTTTCGAAAAACGGTTACATTTTACTATTTTTCTATCGAGAGGACTTTCAACGGTCTTCTACCCGATTCAGTGCTTCTGTACCCCATACATCGGATCTTTTGCCACGGCTTCTACCCATTCGGACTACTACATGTCGACGAACTACTGCCTGTTACTGGTGAACTTTGGTCGGACATATACCCGACACCAGACATTATGCCCGTCGTCGGACTTACGCCCGTCATCAGACTTCCAATCTCCTTCGCTAATCGACAACCGTTTCTTCAAATCTACGTCGACGACTACGATCCTTACTACCTCCTTCGCCGACAACGGTCCCTTGCAAAACTTCCTCTGCCAAATATTGTCCTTATGACCTCCTTCTCCAACTACGGCTCTCCCCGACCTCCGTTGTGAACCAACTACGAATCTCTCTTGGTTTGTGGGATCTCTCACAAGAAAAAAGGGTCTCTTCAACTCAGTGATCCGGGGGCCCTAGGATTGCACACGGGATACCGCCTGCACAAGACCAGGTGAAGGCGGAGCTCAGCTTGAGGAGGGGGAGGAAGAAAAAAAGGGTCTCTCAACTCAAGGAGGGACCTGCTATTGGACAATGAATTGTCCAAAAGGGCAGGGGAAAGCCTCTACTACTGAGAGAAGAGGAGAAGAGAAGAAAACTCTTTCTCGCAAAGAGGGACCCTTGCTATTGGGACAATAGAATTGTGCCCAAGGGGGCTTGGGGAAGGCCTCTACTGAGAGAAGAGTGGAGAAGGAGAAGGTGCAAGGATTAAGGCCCTATGAGGGGTCTATTTATAGGCTAGAGAGAGGAAAGTTATGGGAGAGAAAAAATAAAAATAAAAAACTCTCCCACTCTCCCTCTCTCCCTCTCTCTCTTTCCTAGTCCCACTCTCTCTCTCTCCTTTTCAAAAAAAAAAAAAAAAGTCTGTCTCTGCCGTTCAAATATATATATATATATATATAAATTATCGGGCGATTTTGGCAAAAAAAACCGCCCATGATGGCGGTTATATTTTATTCCAATATATATATATATATATATATATATATATATATATATATATATATATATATATATATATGGTGCCGATTTCTTAATTGGCTGCTAGACCAGTAAAGGTCACGCATTTTTAAGGCTGGTCTCACCATGAATGAGAGAGAAAGATTTGGTAATTCCATATTTATTATATAATTCAAGTGAAGATAAGCTTTTCAAGGAGGAAGGGAGAAACTGTAATGATTTGAGAGATGAAAATTCCATCTCATGAAATCACTATTCCGCATCATTTAGAATTGAAACCAGGTCATTATTTTATAAAATACTATTCTTTTTTTTTTGAGAAGGCAATACCTCTCAATGGCTTCATTACGAACATCAATGGATCACTTATGCTAAGATCACTAATTTAGAAATTATTAGTGGTCTGCATTTCTCCGAGAAAAATCAGATTGGAGCAATTTTGAATTATCAAGTATCTTAATTTTTTTTAAATATTTTCGGACTCCTGGAGCTTCGACGTCCGAAAATAGGGGGGCAACTGATACGTCGTTGAAAAATTATCTTGATCGGGCACGAATCTCGAGGCAAAAATAAGTTTGGAAACTTCAAAAATTAATTCGGAGACCATCTGAACTCCGATTTCAGCAAACTTACAGTCGAACTGAGCGTCTCGGAAAATACGAACCCAACGACACTAAAATTCAACTTGATCCGAGTCCAAATGGGTCCGAATCATGGACCCGAAGCGCTGTTGGAAGGTTCAAACCACAATTTGAGATAACCAAAACGGTCTCTGATTTTAACGAGCTTATACTCAAATCGAACGGATCGACGAGACGAATCCAACGAACCCAAGATCACCAAATTCAAAAATCACCAAGGCCTCCAAATGCCTGACGAACGGTACATGATCAAGGGGTTCAATATCGGCCGTCCATCCAACCACTCGCCATTTACCCTTGATCTCTCACCTATTTACGGGGCATGCCACTCCAAAAAAAATCTATAAATAGAGCCCTCATTCTTCACAAAGGGGAGGCGAAGCAGAAGCAAGAAGAGAAGAGGAGAAGGAAGAGAAGGAATAAGCTCCTCCTCGACCACCACCGGAGCCTCGCCGGACCACCGCCGGAGCCTCGTTGGACCACCATCTCAAGGCCCGACGTTCAGGCCCGACATTCTGCTCAAGGCCCGACGTTCAAGCCTGGACATCTTCATCTGAGGTCCTCACCTTCGCCAAAGGCCCTCACTTTTACCAACGGCCTTCACCTTCGACAAAGGCCCCTCACCTTTGCCAGAAGCCCTTGTCTTCGCCAGATCATCATCAAAGGCCGTGTGCTCCACCAGAACATCACATGAAGCCCAGACTTTCGTTCCGGACTACTACTTGAGGCTTTGAGCTCCACTAGGCCACCACCTGATCCCACAATTTCTCCATGCGAATACTGCTGACTTATGGTCTTACCGACCTCCATCACAAGATAATGGTCTTTCAGATCCAGGTCACACTACCAACAACGGCCTTTCAGGACCCTGGTCTTCCTCAACGGAGACAACGATCTTTCAGACCCCGGTATGATCTCTCCTGCTAACAACGGTCTTTCAGACCCTGGTCTCCTACAACTCGGTCTTTTAGATCCAGGTCCTCCTCCGACAACGATCTTTCAGACCTCCGGTCTCCTTTCCAACCAACTTTTCGGTACTGTCCTCACAGGTCTCCTGTTCCGATACTCGTCCTCCCCAGGTCTCCGTCGCCTACTGCGTTCACTCCGACCTATATCCATACACAACGGTCTTTCTGACCCCAATCTCCTGCCGACTACGGTCCTCTGACCTCCGTCGCCTATTACGGTCACTCCGACTTCTATCACAAGACAATGGTCTTTTCAGATCCAGGTCTCCTGCCAATAACGGTCTTTCAGACCCTGGTCTTCATGCCGACAACAGTCTTTCAGACCCCGGTCTCCTGCAAAACAACTCCTCTTTCAGACCTAGGTCTCTCCACGATCTACTCCCATTCGACCTCCGTCGCCCTCCGTAACACGATCACTCCGACCTCCATCACAAGACAACGATCTTTCTGACCTCAGTCCTCTTTGTCGACTATGGTCCTCCCGACCTGTATCGCGTATTATAGTTCGTCCGACCTCCATCAACAGACAATCGGTCTTTCTGACCCCCGGTCTCCTGCCGACAACGGTCCTTTCCGACCAAACAAACATTGTATATATAACTCCTACCATGTAATGCAATATATATGATGTATATTTGCTACAAATAATACAAGACCTTCCCCAAAGGAAAGGCCTCATTTGTAATTGACTGCAAATACTAGTGGATTCATTCAAACTGGGCGCAGGCCCCGTGATGTTTTTTTCCCCTTTTCAGGGGGTTTTCCACGTAAAAAACTCTGGTGTCTCTTGTGAATGGCTTTTCACCCCCTCTCTTATCTGATTGTGTGCTGGATCTTCATACAATGCTAAGACGTTAAACCATATATATTTTCTCTACCGCCGTGAATATTTCCAGGATGCAACAGTTTGGCGCCGTCTGTGGGAACATGTGTTCCCCGACTGGGGGGCAACTTTTTGCTCCAATCTAAAAAGATCACTCATAGCATCAATATCATAAGAAGCAGATGCGGACTGGGGGGCAAACTTTGACTCAAACCATGGTCAAATAGATCCTTCCAATACCTTCAACATCAAGTTGATATTTCAGGAATATCCGAGCAAATGCAAGGATACTTCAAATCAATTGCAAGCTTTATACAGTCCATTGTTGGACTTCTACTCCTCGGGAAAGGTCATTAACCTCGACCTCAAAAAGGAGTAGTAACGGTCTAAAAATAGATCATTCTTCACCTTTGATTTCGGATACACGCGGCATTCGCCCCCTCCCAATCAAAGGTAAAATCGATCCCAGGGGGATCCGATTCGACCTCTTCCACACAGGTTAACGTCGTCGAGAAAAGGCTCCGACATACAACCTCGGAAAGGTCCTCACATCCTGGGTGATTCTCTCCGACCTCTTCCACACAGGTTAACGTCGTCGAGCAAAGGATCCGACATACAACCTCGAAAAGGGTTCACATCCTTGGTGGATTCTCTCGACCTCTTCCACACAGGTTAACGTCGTCGAGCAAAGGCTCCGACATACAAACCTCGGAAAGGTCCTTACATCCTTGGTGGATCTTCTCGACCTCTTCCCACAAGGTTAACGTCGTCGAGCAAGGCTCCGACATACAACCTCGGATAGGTCTCACATCCTTGATGGATTCTCTGACCTCTTAACACACAGGTTAACGTCGTCGAGCAAAGGCTCCGACATACACTACCACCTCGGAAAGGTCTTACATCCTTGGTGGATTCTTCGGCCTCTTCCACACAGGTTAACGTCGTCGAGTAAAGGCTCCGACATACAACCTCGGAAAGGTTTACTAATCCTTGGTGGATTTATCTCGACCTCTTCCACACAGGTTAACGTCGTCGAGCAAAGGCTTCCGACATACAACCTCGGAAAGGTCTTACATTCTTGGTGGATTCTCTCGACCTCTTTCCATACAGGTTAACGTCGTCGAGCAAAGGCTCCGACATACAACCTCGGAAAAGGTCTTACATCCTTGGTGGATTCTCTCGACCTTTTTCACACAGCTTAATGTCATCGAACAAATGTTATAACATACAACCTCGGATAGGTCTTACATCCTTGGTTAACGTTCGCTAGAAATTCCGTCAAGGGGACTTCCATTTAACTTCTCCACAAAGTTAAATTTCTACTTGATGTTGAATTTCCTCATGTCGTTTGAATTTATGCCTTGTAGGACTTTCAACGGACTAATACCCGACGTCGTGGACTTCTTGCTATCGTCGGACTTCTACTCTTCAGCGGACTCCTACTCGTCGTTAGACTTCTGTCTCATCGACGAATTCTCGTCGGTCTTCTCACTGACGTTGAACTTCTACCCGACGTCGGATTTGACTCGTCAGCGGACCTTTCAACTTGTCGTCAGACTCCTGCTCGTCGACGAAATTGTTTGTTCGGTCTTCTACACCGACGATGTACTTCTACCCGACGTCGGACTTCTCCCTGTCGTCGGACTTCTGCTCGTCAGTGGACTTCTATACTCGTCGTCGGACTTCTGCCCCTGTCGATGAACTTTCATCAGTCTTCTGCCCAAGGCCGTACTTCTGCCCGACGTCAGGACTCCTGCCCGTCGTCAAACTTTTATCGGGTTTCAGCCATTGTTAGACTTCTGTCCAACGTCAAGCTTCTTTCCGTTGCCAGAAATTTCTGCCTAGCATAAATTTTATCAGACTTCTGCCTGACGTAGAGCTTTCTCCTTTCGTCACACCGTCGTCTGGACTTCTACACAATGCAGGAATTTCTCCCTGTCGTTGGACTTTCGTTGGGATTCTGCTCGACGCAGAGCTTCCTCCATCATTGTACTTATGCCCCTCAAATGAACTTTCGTCGATCTTTACCCGACGTCGGACTTCTCCCTGTCGTCGGACTTCTACTCGTCATCGGACTTCTACTCGTCGTCGTCGGACTTCTGCTCGTCGAATGGACTTTCGTCGGTCTTCTACCCGACGTCAGGGACTTCTGTGTGCCGTCGGACTACTAACACGTCGTCAAACTTATACCCGTCGACGGAATTTTCGTCGGTGTTCTGCCCAACGTTGCACACTTATACCTTACATCAGACTTCTGTCTGCCGTCGTACTACTACCTATCAACGGATTACTGCCCGTCGATGGACTTTCGTCGGCCTTCTACCTGACTCAGTGCTTCTACTCGACGTTGGACTTCTGCTTGCCGTCGGACTACTACTTGTCGACGGACTATTACCCGTCGATGGGGACTTTCATCGGTCTTTTACCCGATTCAGTGCTTCTATACTTGACGTCGGACTTCTGTCTGCCGTCGGACTACTACCTGTCGACGGACTACTACCTATCGAAGACTTTTTCAAACGGTCTTTACCCGATTCAGTGCTTCTACCCAACATCGGACTTTTGCTCCCGCCGTCGGACTTACTACATGTCGACGAACTATGCCTGTAGGGTGAACTTTGGTCGGACATATACCCGACACCAGACTTATGCCCGTCGTCGGACTTACGCCCGTCATCATGACTTCCAATCTCCTTCGCTAATCGACAACCGTTCTTCAAATCTACGTCGACGACTACGATCCTTACTACCTCCTTCGCCAGTTATACAACGGTCCTTGCAACTTCCTCTGCCAAATATTGTCCTTATGACCTCCTTCTCCAACTACGGCTCTCCCCGACCTCCGTTGTGAACCAATACGAATCTCTCTTGGTTGTGGGATCTCTCACAGAGAAAAAGGGTCTCTTCAACTCAGTGAGTATGGGACTAGGAAGTGCACAAGGGTACCGCTGCACAAGACAGGTGAAGGCTCAGACTTGAGGGAGGTAGGAGAAAAAGGTCCGCTACTAGGGACTCAACCAATTATTGGGCCATTTAGGGATAATATGGGTAAATGGAGGGAAGTTTGTGGTAATTCTCAAGCAGTAAGCTATTCCCCTAAAAATATCAAGAAAACGTAAAAGTAATCATGTGTCAATTTCTCATTCCTCAGTTGATTGAGGGCATAAGTGCTCACATTAAGGAAAACCTATGTCCATCTAAATCTATTAATACTAGATGTTTCTTATCTGGCATTACTTGCTTATTTCATCGACGGACTATCTTAAACACGAGGTAACAAAAAAGGGTCTCTTCCTTGCCTTCGTCTTTCCACCCTATTCTCGCGCGCATTTTTTTTCATAAGAGTCCAGGTGGTTAGCGTTTATTATGAAATTTATTTAGGAGCAGCAAGGCTCTTCTTCCAAACCATTCTCCTCTTGGAATATGTCATCTGAGAAGTTGCAGTGGTAAGCTTTTATCTCTTTTGAAGCGACGAGTGGCATTATAAGCAGGAGGACTTTTTTTTGCTTTAAACTATGCTCAAGTATATTTTAAAGCTTTTGTATACTCAAAGGGAGTTTTAAGTTGTTGCGGGTAAATACCTATCTCAAATTTATCATAATTTGCCATATAATGGCAAGAAACTATAGATAAAACATATTCTGATGGTTAAGGTGTAGTGGAAACACATGACCATTAGAGAGGCTACTTGTTATAATTTAGGATCCCAATATTGTGATTTTGATGATAACAAATATTATTGATTGAATCCATATTTATCCTAGCACTTATATTACATATTGGCTATTTGTATGTACTAAAATTTATGGTACATCATACACAAGTCAAGTATTTTTAGGGCTTAAGATTGGGTAAAATAGTATATGTTTTGAAAGAGTCTATATTTTTCATTTCTTTAGTTTATATTTCTTGAGTTAATGCCAAGTAAGTGCATAAGTTGATTAGGTGACTATGTATACTCACATTAGTGAGTGAGAAAATAATTTAAAAAACTTTTGAACTAATTGTATCATATAATCCATATTGTACTATGCGATTATTAATTTATAAAATGATATAAAAGGACTAATTCTATAATTAATATTTTGTAAGTTAATTATACTAGATGAATCATATCATAATGTATGATCAATTTAACATGGAAGCCCTAGCCATAAATTAAATTTAAGTAATATTTTAAATTTTGATTTTTGAACTAATCATACTATGAGATGTTATTCAGATTGTATGATATTTTAAAACTTACTTTACT